>ML805648.1:55598-83403 GCA_009831015.1 Picea engelmannii
GGTGGTAGGGGTTGAGATTATGCCTTCACAGTTTGATAATATTTTGCAGAATTTGGCTTCTAATATTATTACAGCATCCTTTCAATTGAGTTTAGAATCTAGATATGTTAGAGATTGTTAAGTAATTCAGAGTGAGGATAGGTGTTTGATAGCCATCCAGAAGGTGAATAAACTGTTAAAGAAACCAAAGAACTTCCTGTCCTTCGTTGCGTTGGGAGAATGAGTTCTGTTATGTAAACAAAACCCTTGTGTGTTAAATAGAATGAAATTTGAATTCCCTTTGGCGTTATATTCTGATTGAGTGATTTGTTCACATTTCTGGAATTGATGCTTGCCGAATTATTGATTTTTTGCGAAGATTCTTGGGTTGTTTCACAATGTACTATCCATCGCAGTCTGGTCACCATTTGAGTTTGAGAGCGGTTGTGGTGTTTTCCATGTGTATTTAGCTTCTGGGTGAACGATTGAATTCGCTGCCTTTAGGAACACCAAGAAAGCGTTTCCCGTATCGATCTCTGCTCTGAGTTAACAAATCAAAACACAAACTTTTCCCGTCTTAATCGACCAACTACCCATACGAATTCTTGGTCGAAGGATTTGCGCACTTGGTTAATAAATGTTCTTGTGGTTGAATTTATGGTGGATGCCGGGCATATTAGATTTATATGTGACATCTTTCTTTTTCACTACAGGAAACAGTGTTCTTTCATTTGGGTTGATCTATCTTATAGTTCTTCTAATGAACTGTAAGATAGTTGGGACCTTTCCTTATTGCTCTTTATGATTAACTCCCTTATACCCTTATAATGGTCGTGTAAGGTGGCATTGATATCTTTTTGTCTTACTTGGAGAAGTTGGGAACTTCTTGGGGTACCTTCTAATAGGAATGAAATTTAGCATTGAAGTCTTATATATTGTTTAATGTGTGTTGATCTTCTTAATTCCTTAACGGATGTATAAGTAGCCTTGACTTCCATTATTTGTTCATTTAGTTGATCTCCATATGATACCTAGTAAATGGACATGAAATTTAGTATTGAATTTTTACTGTACTACTTAATTAAGACAAGTCATTTTAAAGATATATATGTAGTTGTACCACATGAAGACATGTATTGGTTACAGTAGCTTGAATTAATTGATAAATGATGCTTGATTTCGATGACTTGACCTAGGTAAGTCGCTAATGATGGGTTTGATAGATCTTTACCTATTACAAGAATCTTACTTATCTGCTCGTGGTTTTTATTGATCCCATGTCTTATTCTCCTACTCAAATTGCAACTATTTATTGCTAAATGATGATTAAGTAAAATGGATTATTCATTTGCACTATGAAGAAATGATGTTTGATTTATGGTCGATGATCTAGTCTGAAAGTTGAATTATGATTGATTAATGGGATTTAGATACCTCATTGTTCCTCAAAACAGTTGCCAGTCATGAGACCTTAAATGGTCAAAATCAATCAGATGAATCATGGACTTGAGCGTTGCTTATGTGTCTTGGAGGTCCTAGCCATAAAGGATAGGTTGTCTGGGTAGTTCTTTACGTTATTTATTATGATGATGTGTTGATTGTGTGTCGTTATTTATCACAATGATGTCTTGGTTATGTGTCGCTATTAAATATGTTAATGCATTGAATTGTGTGCCGCTATTAATTATGTTAATGCATTGATTATGTGTTGTTATTAATTAGGATGATGTGTCGAGGGTGTTTCTTTTCATTATGTGGTGACGTTTTAATTTCCTAAAGCAAAGAAAAAAAATATTTACCTATTGTACTTCGTTTGTCATAACGAAGGGGTCGTTACATATGAGTGACATAGTGATCAGTATGGACTGGTTGGAATCACATGATGTGATACTTAACTGTAAGATGAAACTGTTAAGTTTGACAGATGATGTGGGACAGAGAAGAGTGATCGTAGGAAGAAACTAGGGAGTGTCCTTGAGGTTCATTTCTTCTCTACATCTACAGAAGAGCATGCACCAAGGATGTGAGTTATATGATATCTTAGCGCTAAATGAAAGGGGCGAGGCAAAAGGATTGGAAGATCTTCCTGTAGTACGAGAGTTTGTAGACATGTTCCTAGAAGAGTTACCAGGTTTACTGCCCAAAAGAGAGTGGAAGTTTATAGTTGACTTGAAACCTGGAACAAAACTGATAGCAAGAACACCATATCGGATGTCAATGCCTGAGTTACAGGAGTTGAAAATGCAATTGAAGGAATTTTTGGTATTGGTAATTATACATCCAAGTGTGTCACCTTGGGATGCACCAGTTATTTTCGTAAGAAAGAAGGATAGATCGTGGAGACTCTATATTGACTACCGTCAATTAAACAAGGCGACGATCAAGAACCAGTATCCATTGCCAAGAATAGACGATTGTTCGATCAAATGAAAGGAGCGATTGTGTTTTCAAATATTGACTTGAGATAAGTATATCACCATTTATGAATTAAAGAGGAAGATATTCCTAAAACCACATTCAAGATGAGGTTCAAACTCTATGAGTTTACAGTTCTACCGTTTGGACTGACAAATGCCCCGGGGGTGTTCATGAGTTTGATGAATGGGGTGTTCCACAAATACTTGGACAAGTTTGTTCAAGTGTTTATTGATGGCATACTGATATATTCTTGGATGACAAAAGAACATGACGAACATTTAAGATTAGTACTACAGTGTTTACAAGAAAACAAATTATATTGGAAACTATCAAAATGTTTGTTTTACCAATCGAAGATTCATTACGTTGGGAACGTTATATCCGGTGAAGGTATAGTTGTGGATCCAACGAAAGTAGAGGCTATTATGGAATGCCCTGCACCGAAAAACATATAAGAAGTGTGTAGCTTTATGGGTTTAGCAGGATATTACCAATGGTTCGTCAAAGGTTTTTCGAAGATAGCAAATCTTATCACAAAATTGCAGAAGAAAAATAAGAAGTTCGTATGGACTCAGAAATGGGCGGAAGAATTTCAAAGACTCAAGGAGTTATTGACGACAACACCGATACTGAAAGTCCCTGACATAACAAGGAATTCTTGTTATACACATACGCATCCAACGAAGGTTTAGGCGGAGTAATGATGCAAGACAGTCGAGTTATCGTTCACATTAAAGGAAATTGAGAAGGCAGGAGGAGAACTACGCAATGCATGATTTGGAGTTATTGGACATTGTGTATGTCTTGAGAGTTTGGAGACACTATCTGATTAGAAGGAAATTCGAACTTAAGACACATCACTGTGGACTACAACATATATTTATGCAGAGTGACTTAAACGCATGATAGAGGCGTTGGTCAGAACTACTTAGCGAATACGACTTTGAGATTACCCAAATAAAAGGTACGGTGAACAGAGTGGCAGATGCATTGAGTCGGAGACCATGCATATTCTCGGTAATACCTCTTCAGACAAATCTTCAAGAAAATATTCTCACTATACAGACCAACGATGATTGGTACAAGGAAGTTAAAGAAAATATTGGACAATATACCATGATGGTACCTGAATTTGAAGTCTATTCTTTAGACAACGATGGATTGTTGAGATTTAATGAAGGGATTTACGTACCTTCTAATGATGAATTGATAAATTTTATCTTAATTGAATCACACCGTGTTGTGTACATGGCTCATCCGAGAGTCACGAGGATGAAGGCAAATCTTAAGCCTTTATTCTTCTAGAAGGGAATGAAATCAGACATTGTCATTTACGTGGTGAGATGTTTAGACTGTCATCTAGTGAAAGCTGAACATAGACATCCGACAGGATTATTACAGCCACATGTTATTCTAGAATCGAAATGGGAGGTCATTTCGATGGAATTTATAGTTGGATTGCCACTAACGAAAAGGAGACAAGATTCAATATTCATGGTAGTTGACACTCTAATGAAGAGTGCACATTTTATTCATGTACATACGATGTATCAGGCGCAAAACATAGCTATATTTTTTGTCAACGAGATTGTAAGGTTACATGGTGTACCAAGAAGGATCATATCTGATCGAGGATTGGTGTTTACAGGACAATTTTGGACTAGTTTCCAATAGGCTTTGGGAACACAACTAAACTTTAGTACAGCGTATCCCTGAGACAAACGGGCAAACAGAAAGAAAGAACCAAATTTTGGAAGATATGTTTCATATGTACGTATTGGACCAACAGAAACGTTGGTAAGATTTCTTACTACTGGTAGAGTTTTCATACAACAACAACTATGAAAGTACCATTAAGATGGCTCCATTTGAGTTTCTTTACAGGCGACCATGTCGAATTCCATTGAGTTGAGATCGACTTGAGAATAGGGTCCTAGTAGGACTAGAAGCGATCCAAGAAATGGAAGAACAGATGCAATCAATAAGAAAAAGGATTAAAGAGGCGCAAGATTGGCAGAAGAGTTATGCAGATGTGCATTGCACTGACCATAGTTATGAAGTTTGTGACCAAGTTTTCTTGCGGGTGAAACCGCACAAGAGTTCAATCAAGTTTGGAAATGGTGCTAAAGTCTCTCTTAGGTTTATGGGACCCTTCAAGGTTGTGGAAAAGAAAGGACATGTGGCCTATCGACTATCCTTGCCTGGTTATTTGAGGTGTATGCATGATGTATTTCAAGTATCTGTTTTGAGACATTATGTTAGTGATCCTACACATGTGTTAGATATGAGTTCTTTGCAAGTGTTGGACGAGGGTGCTCTCACGACATGACCAATCTGCATTATGCACCATCACATTCGACAGCTACGACGTCGAATAGTCGATCAGGTCAAGGTCCATTGGGACAATTATAGTCCACACTCGGCTACATGGGAGGACGCATATGATATGCGTCAGAAATTTCCTTACTTATTGATATATTAGACATGTAGATCTTGTCAGATACTTTTATTACTACATTTTATATACTGTACAACTTTGGGACGAAGTTTAAAACAAGAGGGGGTGTATGTAACATCCCTCTCTTGCTAGAACATGTTATCAACTTATTTTTTGAGGACAGATGCGTGCAAGTGATCCAGTTATAGTACATTGTTATTTGTTTCGATTATGGATTTCATATAATAATATTGATGGGTTTTGATTATTGTCATTTGATATATATGTATTGACATATGCTATTGACGAGTTTTCCCTGAGTGAGCAGGACACTTGATAGATTGTGGATGTCGATGGCACCAATGGAACTCCTTGGACTCTGAATTGAGTCAGGAACTAGATTGTGTTTTGTTTGAGTATTTCATTTTATGAATATATATCAAATGATTGATATAGTATGATTATGTATATGGATCAGTGATAATGTTTTGTCAATGAATGTAGGCTAATGAATTATTACTAATCTAACTCACATAAGGAGTAAAGAGACCATGCACATACACCAAATATTGAAGGAAAGATGTGGAAGTGTCCATGTCACATCCTACTAGCACTCCCGTCATGGCTCAAATTGTAGGTTAACGATTACCTAGTTCAATAGGTCCACAATGTCATGAGGGAAGACTGAGACATTCTCTCAAGAAGATTCTAAGGGGCACACAATAAGGTGGATTCCTTATTCCTTAGAAGCCCTTAGTCTCTCACAAAGTTGCTCGAATGGATTGTTGACTCCAAGGGTTGGACAAACTACCAAAACCAGTCAAGGGCGAGTGGCACCCTTGGACCACGGAATTGCCTCTTTAAGGGCACGTCGCATAATTAAAAATTGAGTCAATGAATCTATGTGGCCTAGAAAACCTTGAGAGAATAATTATAAACCTTGAAAATATTTATGCATGTCCAATTAATTAATTAATTAAAGAATAAATTTACTAATTGTAAATCCCAAATGAAAGTCTAAGCCTATTCAAAAAAGGGGGGAAGAAATTAAGCCTAAGTCTAAGTTTTGTAAGAAGACTAAAACTAAATAATAAATTAAATTAAAAAGGAATGAAGTAAATCAAGTTAAGAATTAAGAAAGGGTGAAATATATCTAAATATTTCATATAAGGCACATGTGTGCAATAAAATATTAAAAGGGAGTTTTAAAATAAGAAAGAAATAAATATGAGAGAATAGGGTACGCATTGAAAGGAATCTAGAGTCTAGCTACCAATAGTTTAACTATAAGAAGACTCATATTTTAACCAGGGATGATTTTAAGGATGGAAATTTATTTTAAAATTTAGAAACCTTGGCGAATCTTACTAATCCTTCATATGCTAACTATAAATGATTGGCAATTTTTTGTAAAAATATTCAAATTTCTAAGTATTTTATATAGTTTTTATAAATTTTTGGCGATTTTTAAGGTAAAATAATTTTATCCTATAGAATTTGGGTGAATTATTTTTAAAATAGCGAATCTCGTTTTTGGAAAAACCATGGAAAATTAGCCCATGAGCGAAATTTAGCCCCTAAAATCATCCTTGAATTTTTAACTCAACTCAGATTTAGTAAGGTGTCAGTCATTAAATGGGAATATGGGGAATAAAGAGATAACTAGGAGCGATTTAAGGAACACATTTGGGAAATGTGTGGGAAATTGACTTTTAATTAAAATAATATACGGAATTACTTGTGCAACTTGGGGGAGAGGGTTACAAGTGTGGGGAGGAATAATTCTAAATTAATTAATTAAAAATAAAATTATTTGTACAAGTGGGGAGGTGTTAGTGAGAAAATGCCTATAAAGAAAATGGTCAATATGGGAAAGGGATCACACGGATTATTGGTAAAATTGTGCTACCGAATTATTTTGATTAGTTTTACTTGTGAGAGTTGGGATACCAATCTTGAAACAGAGTGGTGGCTTTACATTACGAGGCAAGCTTGGAGCTAGAGTGATTTTGGTTTGTTTGTGTGACCCCTTTGCATCTTAGGGGGATAAGGGGGAGAAGAGTACCCCTAGCATTGGTTGGGAGGTACTGATGAGTCCTTCAGTGGATTGAAAATTTTGGTGAGGAGTAACAAAAGTTCGACGTAGAATCAATGGATTGATTCTTGAGAGCTTCTCTAAGAGGAAAATCAATGACTTCCGGTGAATGGTAACTTTTTATTGTGCATTGATTTTAATATCATTATATATATATATATATATATATATATATATTAAGAATTGAGAATCTGTTGGTCCTTATAAATGAAAAAAGATGCTTCTTGGTTTAAATTGAGTTGGATTTTTGGGATGTTACACGATAATAGGACCCTTATACAATCCAAAAATCATTATCTCAGTACAATAACTCCTTCAAAAATTAGGGTTTTCCTCACCAGAAGAGCGACCAAGACAATTGAAGCTATTAGATTTGATGTGGAAGAGATCACTTACTCAAGAAAAAAAGGTTAGAAACAACATGGTAGTGTTTTTCTAATAGTTCATGTGCTAGAGGTATGTGATCTAGAGACGTATGAAAATGCACATGATAAACCTTAATGGGAGAATGTTATGGATGATTAATATCATTCCATAATGAAGGATGACACATGGGATTTAGTTCCTTGACCGCAAGGAAAAAATGTAGTGAAATGTTGATGAGTCTACAAGATCGAATTCACATCTAAAGGCATTGTTGAAAGACATGAGGCTCATTTGGTAGTTAAGGGATTTTCTCGGTAAGAAAGCATCAAATATACTAAGACCTTTCCCCAGTTTCAAATATGAAATTTATTCAACTATTTTGTTCACTTATTACCAACTTTAGATGGAAGGTACATCAAATGAATGTCAAAAGTGTGTTTCTACATTTTGATATTGTTACCCCCTCTCACCTAGGGGTAACTAGAGGATATCATGTCTTGTGGCCCACAATGCAAACATGGATCCAAACGATGATGATGATCAGCATGTCCAATCATGGCATCCCAAAATCCCCCCTCAGATGCCTCTCTCACTCTTCATAAACAAACCTCGTCACATCCAATTAACATAGTTCTTGAGAGATAATGTTCCAATGTCATTATGAGGTACATTGTCCCTTGTTCCATATGAAGTGGCATATTTAATATATTATTAATTTTAATGAGGATTATTGGTTGGAGTTGGATAATGAATCATAAGCTCAATGAGTTATGATTTTTTCCTTGTTTCACCTTGGTCGCCATCATTTGTGCTCTAGTCCTATGTTGTCACCCCCAAGGAAGATGGGTATTATTGGGAGGCTATGATAAGGGTAACATTATATTCCCCCCCATAATTAACAGTGCTAACACTCACTGTCATGGAGACTATCATAGTGTACTAAACTTTGGTATGGATCATGGTTCATTCTCTCATGAGGAGAAGGGATAGAATGTTGAGGTTGATGTAGCTACTATAAAAATAAAAGAAATAAATATGGGATACTGGCCAAATGTAAAAAACAAAGGACAACTTGAGTTGTACCCACTCTAATGGTAATATCTCCTTTCCCTGATGCAATGAATGCACATATAGAACAAGACTTCATCCCAATAAAAATGAATGAATAATGCTTGAAACTTGTAAAGGGGACTTGAAAAGTAAAAAATGAAATATCAAAAGGCAAGAATAAGGGGTTTGGAATGAAAAATGTACCTAGGAAAGGATACCTCAGGCATCAAGCACTCGCTCTACAAAGGAACTCATAGAAATGGACCAAACGATTCCATGACCATGAAGTAAGGCCAACATGTTTCACTATCACACTTACTCTTTGAAGGGTGCTTTTCTTTCATGCTTCTCATGAGAAGATCCCCTCTACTTGGGTCGTTTCTTTCTTTCTTTGGTTGGCACACCTAATAGGGGATTTTGATGGTCCTTCCATGCCTAAACTTCTTAAATTACATAAATTCTTGAGCTAATGCAAATTTTGAAAGGGATACTTGATGTGAATTGTTAATGTGGCTTATGTATTAAGTTATGGCTTAATTTACATGATATAATGAATATTATACCTTGTGAACATTGATATTACTTGATTCCATAAATTTGATTGATTTGGATGCACCTAAACATGTCCTTTGAAGGATGTCCCATGCTTTCACCTAGGACGTTGTGCATTTATTGCAGGATATGGCATGTGTGATGCAAAGCGTTGAGTCACTCGATGGCTTGACATACTCATATATAGTCTCTCACATCTTCTAGGCTTGGGGTGATGGATGGAAGGGCTCTCATTTGAAATATATGGTCATGATGGCAGACAAACGGGAAAAAATCCCACACCTTGGATAGTTCACCCATATCTTATTTATAATTTAATGGAAGACATTTCTCTTGAGTATGCTCAGAAAGCACTCAAAGAGGTGATGTATGATCATTCCACCTGGACATTGGATTTCCTCACATTGGATGGTGGACTACTGATGATGAAATCATGTGTTAGGGTTTGTTGATGATGATGGGGCTTATTTTTCCATTAGACACCACCTAATGGATTTGATATATGACATGGAACTTCATGAGTATCTTCCACCTTGCTTGCACCATATGACTATGACACATGGCCTTGGGAGGCTCTCTTCACCCTTTGGGAGATTTATGTCACCACAGGTGTGGCTTTTTTTTTGGTGTAATATAATGTATTAGCATTTTAATAGGCTATTTTAGGGGTCATCCCCACTTGTATCATGTATTATTTTAAATTTTATTCATTATTGTGGACATTATCACTTGGTTACCTCATATAAATAGAGGGCATGCTCAACTTTATCATTCATCAACCATAGAAGGTGTTTTATTTATCAACCATAAAAGAATAATATCATGGTCCAGGCCATGCTAGCATACAAGTAGTATGGATTCAACATCTCATGGGAAAAATTGGTTTTCCAATTGAGTGATTAACTACATTATACTCTTACAATAAAAGTGCAATAAATATTTAAAAAAACCTTGTTGCACACAACAAAATGAAGCATGTGTAGCTTCATGCTCATTATTTGAGACAATTAGTACAAGAAAATGGTGTGGATATTGTTTATTATAGGACATATGATTAGGTTGTTGATATATTTATGAAGCCTCTCTTAAAAACTAATTTTATAAAACTTTGGGATATTCTTGGGCTTCAGGAAGCTACAATTATGGGGAGGTGTACAATAGTAATTTCACCTCTTGAATCTCCAAATCGTTGTGTTGATGGAGGCGTGTTGGAACAATAGACTATGTAGGTTCATGACACCTTTAGATTTTCTAGAGATGGTAAGTCCATATTCGACATTCAACTAAAAGAGTTGAATGAGAAATTGACTAAGTGGTTGAATTGGGGAATGATTGCATGGTCGTCTAGGCATTCAATTGATTGACTAGTTAAAATAAAAAAATTGATTAGTGCATAGAACAAGGTAGAAATTAAGGAGTTTTTTATGTGCCCTAACCAATCCATGTGTACCTTGTCTTCCTCACTTCAATGGAGTTGGTTACCTCTCAGTTCTTTATAACATGGCCCTATAGGTTGAGCTAATAACAAGTTGTGTAGTGTATTGTGTGTATAAATATTTTGGTTTCTTACACTACTATGTATGTTGAACTATGCTCAGTTGTGCTTAAGTGTTTTAATAGTTCCTTTAGAAACAACCTCTCTCTTGGAATATTATCTCTCCAATATACCTAATCCTCTTATTCTCTAATTTTCTATAAAAATGTTGGATAATAAGGAAAAGGTTATTGGTAGTGGCCTGAATGTCCCAATTCTTTGACTATAATTCTTACACATAGACATAGGACTGGTGGCTTTGACCATTTTATCCTTTCCTCTCTAGAGATGGGTTCAAGCTTCACTATTACTTCATTAGAAAAATGCCTCAAGGAGATAGAAGAACCAATGGTGGACTGATATGGTGATTTTTTGTATAAGAGGGGAACATCAAACCACCCATAGTATGATGCTATATTATAAGATAAATCTTATGAAATATGTTTGGTATACAAGTAAGATAATATGCAAGCTCATGGGGTAAGTGTTGATAATACAAGCCAAATAGAAAATCACCATTGGTGTCATTGTTGCAAATAGATAATTGTGTAGATGATGTTTGGATTCGCTTCTCTTATAATAACAAGGGTGGTGTTTGGCATTATTGAAGTTGGTTTCCTCCTAGTGAGAAACACACATGAAGACACAGATGAAAAGGTATTAACACTACCAAGAAATCATTTAATAACTACTAGGAAAGTGGGTTTGATGGCCATAGATTAAACTATTCCTTAGTCTGTATTATCACCTGATCTATCACTTGTGAAAAACCTTCACAAGATGCTTGATAAGTGTACTATACGAAAGTAATTTCAACTATCTCCCAAGTAGTTACTTCCCTCATTTTAGTGAAGGATTGAGGTCCAATACAAGGGAGACTTCGCTAGTAACCTCAAAACATCCTATAGCAAGACAAGACAAGTCTACATCCCCTTATCTCAGTTACTTGATTGTACCACCAACTAGATCAAGATTCAAGGTGATGTAAAGGTGTTTTGAGGGGGCCTTTTAGGACCTAATAGTCATCACATACATGTATTGTTATACATTACACATAGAATGGATAAATTCAAGTAAATATATATGAATGTATGTAATAAAGGATAAAAAGAATATCCTTCCCACAAACACTTCTTGAGTATCCTGTGTGTTCTTGATTTGATTACCTTAATGTGTTTTCTTCTTGAATGTGTGTAATCTAGAATATTACAACATTGGTTTTCTTGCCTCCTTAATATAGAATATTACAACATTGGTGTTCTTGCCTCCTTGATGAATGTCGAATAAGAATCTTGCACAAGGAAACCAAAAAAAAACATGAAAACAATAAATATGAAAACTGATGTATTGATCAAGGAGATAGATTACGAAGTTGATTGCAGTTGTGGATGCTCGTGAAAAGAGGACGTTTCAAGAGAAAAAAATTTCATGTATCAAGTCAAATTGATACGAGAAAATCAGCAAATAAAATGATGCCAACTCCAATCTCTTGAAGAAAGTTTGAAGAAACCCATCGTTCGGACAGTTCGACCAATGGTTGAATCTTCGACTTGTTGCAATAGTCGATGTCGTTGAATATAGTGTTAGTCTAACTTGGAAGATACTCCAATTAAAATATGCTTCCTTCATAAGTTTCTCCAATGTAGACCAGTGGCTAGCCCGAATCGCTAGGGTAATTGACGTGCACGGAGAGATTTTGCATGCGACTAAAGGTCACATTTGAAAATGCATTTTATGCATACCCATCTGTGAAAACATTTTTTGTTGTGTTGAGTGCGATTTCGAATAATATTTTTGTGTACTAATGTGATAGACAGAGTGTATAACTCCATCCATAAGCCCAAAAATCCTCGATTGAGGAATGGATTCAATGATTTTCTGATAAAACAAATACTAGAATCATGGAGGTTTATGAACATCTTTTATCGTAAGGAATGAGTACTAAGTCGACTTCGACTTGGGGGTTGACTCCACTAGGAGGCTAACTCCATCCTGGTAGAAAGAAAAATATCAACGAGGGTAGTGGTTGGACTTATAATTGCATGCAACATGCTAACTAAATTGCAGAATAGGATAAATAAGATGTCGAATTGGACTATAGTCGACTAGAATAAATGGTGATTAACTTGGTCGAAAAAATAAATAATGGAACAAGTCTAGAGATGGGATTTGTATCATTAGAAGTGCACGAAGAAAATTTGTTGTTAGGCCCCTCTAGTGTGAATGATTGAACTCAAGTGGAATTGGAAATTCAACATGAAATAGGTGATAATTTGATTCACATGGATATTGGTGGCCACCCCCTACTCTAAATGGCTCCTCTTGTATGTTTTTTAGTTCAACGCATTCTTCTGTACTTCTTTGTAATTGTGAGTTATACACTTCTATGTATGTTTGAAGCCCTACACATCTTCCAAGTGGATATTGGTGACCTCTCACCTAATCCAACTGGCTTATTTTGTATGTTTTCATGTCATCACATCTTGTTGTACTTCCAGGGTTGTTTTGGGGCCCTTAACATTGTTTTTTTGGAATGCCATAGTAAAACTATAGACGGAGTTAGAGTTTGATGGTGTAATGTGTAGTTCTCTGAAAGACCTTTCCAATGGGCTATCACGCACCTAAAATGGAGGTTGTATGAAAAATTTACAACCCCGAGAAGTTGAGGTACCAACTTACCCATAGGGGCCAACATGACATTTGGTGTTTCACCTTCTAAGGTCAGGTTTTTGGTTGTCTAGGGTCTTGGCATTCATGAGTAATATCAAAAAGGTCTCTAGAGCCTCATTGTAATCATTTTTCTCTGACAGATATGCATAGCAGCCACATCTCTTCTTAGAGATAGCTACCACCATTCGAGCAAGTGTTTCAGTTCTACACTTTTACAATTTCAGCCTATTTCATTTATTCAAGAGAATATATTATTCACTAGATATATGTGTTGTTCTTCATATCTATGCATTTATTATATTCAGTCTATTAATCAGTTTGTTTCACTCCTAAATCTAGATCAGTGGTATCAGAGCAGTCTACTCTTCATTTATTTTTCTTTGTGCATGTCCCCAACAAGATCTTGGTACAAGAAGTTGGGACTTGAAATAATTGATTCGTTGCAAGATCGGTTATGTCAAGCCTAAAAGAAACCCATGGGGGATAAAAAGAAATATGATGGAGCAGGAGATCCTATTAAAATGTTTCTTGAGGAAGCCCTTGCATGACAAAAGAACAGAATGATGGACCACTTTGCATAGATCCTTCGACGACTACCCACAGGAGAAGCATCTTCATCAAGCGGCCATGCAACCCCCTTCAAGGTACAGGTAAATTTTGATATTCCATTATTTGAAGGAATCATAGATGCGGATGTTGTAGATAAATGGTTGAATCTGCTCGAAGGGTATTTTCAGGTCCACAATTTTTTTGATAGGGAAAATATTACTTTTTCACTCCTCAAGTTCGTCCCCCATGTTAAAAACTAGTGGGATACTACTCTGAGCAAAGGGCCATAAAGGAATCTTCAATATTTTTGGTTTCCCCTACATGGGATTCCTTATGGGATGACATTAAAGAACAATACTACCATGTTGAAAGCTATGAGGACCAGTACACCAGATGGACCACCCTATGTCAAGAAAGAGACCAAACAGTACCATATTTCACCAATATTTTTCATACCCTACTAATCCAAGTGGATATCGGTGGCCACCAACCTTTTCCAACTGGCTCAAAATAGTTTTCTGGCAATTTTGGCAATTTACTTTTTTTAGCAGTTTTAACTTTCGAGGCGATTTTGAGGGAAAAAATGAAGGTTTTTAGGGATAGAGATTATAAATTATAGACAAAGGAATGATTGAGCCCATGAAATGAATCTCCTCGATGATACCTTTCCAACCGGCTATCATACGCCTAAAACGGACATTGTATGCAAAAGTTACGACCCCGGGAAGTTGATGCACTAACTTACCCAAACGAGGCCCACATGACTTTTGGCGCTTCATATCCTAGGGTTAGGTATTTGGATGTCTAGGGTTTTTTTCATTCTTTTTTATTGTAAAAACTCCTTCAAAGCCTCATTGTAATCATCTTCTTGCAAATGTAAGTAGCCATCACATCTCTTCTCAAAGATAAGTTGTCACCATTCTAGCGAGTCTTTCACTCTATATTTTTACAGTCTCTGCATATTTCTTTCATTAATAGAAAACATGTATTACTGTATATCTGTGTTTATGGTTGCATCTATGATACATTTCTATTATATTTTTGAATATCTGTGATATCTTTGTGCATTTATTTATTATATCTCCGCTCTCATTTTGTGCCAAAAATAATCTCAATCACCTACGCACCTAATTAGGTATCAAAGACTCTGAGAGACATTTGGTGCTCCAATACTGCGGTTGTTTGTATAGATACATTCAAACAGAAATGGAGTTTCTAGACATCGCCTCATTGGGAATGATTTATAGATACATTTTCAAGATCGAGAAGAAATTTAGAGGTGAGAGTTTGGATCTACAAACTCCTCACGGCCAAAGCAAGGTAAAGGTAACCCCAACCCACACATAAAGGGACCGAGCCAAGATGTCCACTCTTAGGAAACCCAGTCCAAGCTGCAACAAAAGAAGGCCAATGAGAAGACAAATAAGGACATGGGAAAATGGTGTGAGTGCCATAAAATCCCTTAGCACAACACTGAAGAATTTCACTCCAAGCAGTCACTCATGGCCGAGTTGAAGGCTTCCAAGTCAGAGGCCAATTTTGATTATGAATCAAATCTAGAAGGAGGGAAGAGGATTATTAATGATGAACCCAGTTTCATGTCGCTACCACCAAAGTATATCCAAGCGAACCAGAAGAACCATAGGAAGGGGAACGCCCCTTTCACTCACAGTTGTGGGTAAAGGGGGCTCTGCTTCATTTCATTGTCGATAGCGATAGTCAGAAGAACCTGATCTCAGAATAGGTCATCAAGTGTCTGGACATGCCAACGACACCGCATCCATAGCCCTACACCATCGGTTGGCTTCAACAAGGGATAGATCTTCATGTCATCCAACAATGTCGTCTTCCCTATGGAATCAAGTCTTTCAAAGATGAGGTATTGTGTGATATTTCTCCACTTGAAGTTTGTGATGTTGTTTAGGACAACCATATTTGTGGAAGTGTCACGATGTGTATGATTCTAGACCCTGCAGTGTTATTATTACTTTGGGTAGACAATTGTAAAGGATACCAGAGGTAGCACCACCTACTGCTATTCATTTAATCTCTGCTAAGAAATGCAATAAGGTCATTTCACATACCGGGAAGTTTGTCTTCTTTGTGATTCGTGCTCACAATAAGCAGAAGGTCGTCGCCACATCTGTGGCCTGTACATAGAGCCTCTCTTTGCAACATAATAAAGTGGACAGGATAATGGAAGAATACAGAGACATCTTCTGCTCAGCCATCGGGGTACTGACACACTACCAAGTCAAGCATCCAATTGATCTGACCCCTCGTGCACCTCTACCTAATGGACCAGTCTATCATCGCTCACTAATGGAAAATGAAAAAAGCAGGTGTTAGATCCAAGAGATTCTTCAAAATGGGTACATCAAACCCAACTCCTCCCGTTGTGGAAGCTCGATTGTACTGGTGCAGAAGAATTACAGGACTTGACGACTCTGCATTGATAACATAGCCTTAAAAAAAATCACAGTTAGGAACCGGTATCCAATTCCCATGATTGATGACCTTCTTGACCAACTCAAAGGGGTGAATTTCTTCAGCAAGATCGACCTAAATTCTAGCTACCATCGGGTTCCCATCAAACATACAAATGTATGGAAGACAACCTTCAAATCTAAAGAAGGTCTCTTCAAATGGTTGGTCATGCCCTTTGTATTAATAAATGCACCAACCGCTTTCATGAGGTTGATGGATGATGTATTGAGACCCTTCACCAACTCTTTTTTGGTGGTATATTTCGATGACATCCTCATCTTCAACAGAACTTGGGAGGAGCACATGCGGCATGTTCAGCAGGTTCTGAGCACTCTGTGGAAACACAAGATATATGCCAACTTTGAAAAATGTTCTTTTGGCACGAAAAATGTCCAATACTTTTGATAGATTGTTGATGAGCATGGGGTACATGTTGATCTAGCTAAGATCCAAGTCATCCATGATTATCCATCCCCGACCATACTAACTGAGCTTCGAAGCTTCTTGGGACTTGCCAACTTCTACTGACGGTTCGTGTTGGGATTATCCCATATTGCATGGGCCCTCAGCTAGGTGACCAACGCAAGTGGCAAGGAAAATTTCGTGTGGGAGAAGGAACAAAAATGAGCATTCAATGATCTAAAGAATCACTTATGCTCATCTCTATTACTCTCCTTTCCCGATCTGTAACAATCGTTTGAGATTGAGACTGATGCATATGACTATGTTGTAGGTGCAATTCTCACTCAACACGGTCATATGGAAACCTACAATAGTGAGACACTCTCGAATACTCTCTGAAAATACCCCACCTATGACAAATAAATGTATTCCATTGTACAATCCTATCGTCAATGGAAACATTACATTCGTGGAAAGGAGGCGATCATACACATTGATCACAAGCCTTTGTAGTTCATACAGACACAAGGGAAATTGCAGAACGACCACCATCAAAAGTGGTTAACCTACCTGCAACATTTCCACCTCAACATCAATTATAAGACAAGGATATCAAATTGTGTCATTGACTGCCTCAATCGCCCTCCCGTGGCTGCACTCACCATTGTGCTCCATCCCTATGGACATGAGACATCTGAGTGGCCCCAACTTTATCAGCAAGATCCAGACTTCACCACCACCTATCATCTCTTGGGTACAGGTGCGACTGTCACCAATTTTCACATTCAAGATGGACTATTATTCCATCTGGGACATCTCTGTATTACTACAATTGAGCGTGCAAAGATGATTTGGGAAGCCCACTATAGTCAGATGATAGGACATTTTGGCATGGAGAAATTTGTGGTTGTTCTTCAGAAACATTTTTATTAGCCAAAACTTTGATAGGACGTCAACAAGTATGTCATATCTTGCACTACCTGTGCCATTGCCAAGCCATCCATCAAGAAGCAAGGATTATACACCCCTCTTCCTATTCCTAAGAAACCTTGGGAATCCATCTGAATGGATTACATGTATGGCCTTCCATACACCATGAAGCAAGGAAATGACTACATATTTGTGGTCGTTGATCGATTTTCAAAGATGGCCATCCTCACAACCTACAAGAAGAATATCATAGCGACAAATACTGCCAATCTCTTCTTCGAACAAGTGTGGGTCCATTTTGGGATACCACAGACCATCATCTCTGACCAGGACAACAAGTTCCTCAACACATTTTGGTCAAGTCTCTAGTCATTGTTGGACACCAAGCTCACTAAATCCATTGCTTTCCACCCCAAAAAAGATGGCCAAATAGAGGTCCTCAATCAGATGATTGTGCACATCCTATGCATGTACAACTATAATCATACATGTACATGGCATGAGAGTCTCTGATATGTTCAGCATAGTTACAACATGGCTCTCCATATCTCCACCAACCATATCCCATTTCAGGTAGGGCTAGTATTCTAACCCTTGGGTCCCATTGATGTTGCACTACCTCTTTCCACCACACATACGTACTCTTCCCATGTTCAGTCTGAGAAAGACAAAGCCACTAGATTCATTGAGTGGATTCATCACATCTACCAACAGGTCCAGGAGATTTTGCAAAAATCCAATGTTAAGTACAAGCAATGCCATGATCAACACAAGGTACCGCACTAGTTTCAGGTGGGAGACAAAGTATGGTTACATTTGCAAAAGGATCATCTCACAGGGCCCCATCGAAATATCCACCCACTTCTCTATGGGCCTTACATTATCACCAAGGATCTGGGTAGAATTGGATTTGAGCTCAACACTCCACCCTTCCTTGCCCTGCACCCATTTTTCAATGTGAACCTCCTTCGACCATATTTTCCACCATTGTTGAACACCTCAGAGATCATAGAACAAATGACACTAACAGAGATCAGCCCCGACTGCATGGAAAAAGAATCCACTAATCAGATAGTGGACACATGGGTCAAGGGCACTCACCAACATAGGATCCAACTTTATCGGGTTGTCAAGGCAGGGTAGCTCCTATAGCAAGGAAAGTGGCTCATCCAAGGCCAAATCCAACAGAATTTTTCTCACCTGATGAGGGAACTCAATGCAATGGATACTATTGCTTCCTAAAGAGGGAGGATTGATCTAGATGGATATTGGTGGCCACCCAACTATTCCAACTAGATCCCCTTGTCCATTTTTTAATTCATCACATTCTTTTGTACTTTTTTGCAATTATAGGTTCTACACTTCTGGGGTCTTCTGAAGCCCTACACATCTTCCAGGTGGCCTCTCACCTAATTCAACTATCTTATTTTGTATGTTTTCCTACCATCACATCTTGTTGTACTTCCAGGGTCGTTTTGGGGCCCTTAACATTATTTTTTTGTATCGCCATAGTCAAAATGTAAACGCAGTCATAGTTTGACGACATAATGTGTAGCTCTCTGAAATACCTTTCCAACGAGCTATCACGCGCCTAAAACGGAGGTCGTATGCAAACGTTACGACCACGGAAATTTGAGGTATCAACTTACCCTTAGGGGGGCACATGACTTTTGGCATTTCACCTTCTAGGGTTAGGTTTTTGGATGTATATGATTTTGGAATTCATGAGTAATATCAAAAAGGCCTTTGGAGCCTCATTGTAATCATTCTTCTCAGACAGATACCCATAGAAGCCATATCACTTCTTAGAGATAGCTACCACCATTCGAGCAAGTGTTTCAGTTCTGCAATTTTACAGTTTCAGCCTATTTCATTTATTCAATATAAGATATTGTTCACTGGATATCTTTGTTGTTCTTCATATCTCTTCGTTTATTGTATTTATTTTTTTAATCATTTCCTTCTGCTCCTAAATTTGAATTAGTGGTATCAGAGCGGTTTGCTCTTCATTTATTTATCTTCGTGCAATAGCCCGACAAGATCTGGGTACAAGAATTTGGGACTCGAACCAATTGACTCATTGCAATATCTGTCATGCCGAGCCCAACAAAAACCCATGGGGGATGAAAAGAAAGATGATAGAGAAGGAGATCCTATTATAATGTTGCTCGAGGAATCCCTTGTGCGACAAAGGAATGAAATGATGGACAACTTTGCGCAGATCCTTCGACGACTACCCATAGGAGAAGCATCTTCATCAAGCATCCATGCAACCCCCTTCAAGGTACAAGTAAATTTTGATATTCCATTAATTGAAGGACTGGTAGATGAAGATGTTGTAGATAAATGGTTGAAACTGCTAGAAGGGTATTTTTCGGTCCACAATTTTTTCGATAGGGAAAACATTACTTTTACACTCCTCAAGGTCGTCCCCCATGTTAAGGACTGGTGGGATACATATTCTGAGCAAAGGTCTGTAAAGGAATCTACAATAATTTTTGTTGGCCCTACATGGGATTCCTTTCGGGATGCCATTAAATAACAATACTACCATGTTGGAAGCTACGAGGACCATACACCAGATGGACAACCGTGCGTCAGGAAAGAGACTAGATAGTACTATATTTCACCAATATTTTCCATACCATGTGAACCTAATTGGGTATCAAAGAATTTGAGAGACATATTGTACTCAGATACTGCGGTTTTTTGCATAGATACATTCAAATAGAAATGAAGTTTCTGGACATCGCCTCATTAGGCACGACTTATAGATACATTGTCAAGATCGAGCAAAAATTTAAGAAGAAGAGACCAGATTTTGGATATGCAGGGTAAAGGCTACCCCAACCCACACAGCAAGGGACTGAGCCAAGATGGCCACTCTCAAGACAACCAGTCCAAGCTACAACACAAGAGGGGCAACGAGAAGACGAAGAAGGACAAACGAAAATGGTGTGAGTACCATAAAATCCATTGGCACAACACTGAAAAATGTCACTCCAAGAAGTCACTCATGGTCGAGCTAAAGGATTTCGAGTCAGAGGTCGATTCTGATTCTGAATCAAACCCAGAAGGAGGGAAGCAGATTATTGATGTTGAGCCCAGTGCCCTGTCACTACCACCAAAGTCCAGCCAAGTGAATCAAAAGAACCATAGGAAGGGGAACGCCTCTTTCACTCACAGATGTGGGTAAAGGGGGATCCACTTCATTTCATTGTCGATAGCGGTAGTCAGAAGAACCTGATCTCAACAGAGGTCGTCAAGCGGCTAGACCTGCTGATGGCATCGCACCCGCAACCCTACACCATTGGTTGGCTTCGCCAAGGGAGATATCTCCATGTCAGACAATAGTGTCGTCTTCCCTACGACATCAAGACTTTCAAAGATGAGGTATTGTGTGATATTTATCCCATTGAAGTCTGTGATGTTATTTTAGGAAAACCATATTCATAGAAGCATCATGTTGTGTATGAGTCTAGACCTCACAGTGTTATTATTACTTTGGGTAGAAAATTGTATAGGATACCATAGGTAGCACCACCTACCACTATTTCTTTAATCTCTACTAAGAAATGCAGTAAGGGCATTTCACAGACCGGGAAGTTTGTCTTATTTGTGATCTATGCTCATAGTAAGCAGAAGGTTTCCGCCACATCCTTGGCCTCTACATAGAGCCTCTCTTTGTAGAAGAAGCAAGTGGATGGGATCATGGAAGAATACAAAGACAGCTTCTCCTTAGCTATTGGGGTACTGATGCACTGCCAATTCAAGCATCCAATTGATATCACCCCCGATGCACCTCTATCTAATGGACCAATATATCGTCATTCACTGATGAAAAATGGTTAAATTAGGCGTCAGATCCAAAATATTCTTCAAAAGGGGCACATCAAACCCAACTCCTCCCCTTGCGGAAGCCTGATTGTACTGGTGCAGAAGAAGTACGGTACTTGGCGACTCTGCATTGGTTACAGAGCCTTAAACAAAATCACAGTCAGGAACCGGTACCCAATTCCCAAGATCGATGACTTTCTTGACCAACTCAAAGGGAAAACGTTATTCAACAAGATCAACCTAAAGTATGTCTACCACTAGGTTCCCATTGAACCAATTGATGTATGGAAGACAACCTTTAAATCTAAATAAGGTCTCTTTGAATGGTTGATCATGCCCTTTGGCTTAACAAATGAACCAATCACTTTCATGAGGTTGATGGATGATGTATTGAGATCCTTCACCAACTCTTTTGTGGTGGTATATTTGGATGACATCCTCATCTTCAATAGAACTTGGGAGAAGCACATGCGGAATATTCAACAGGTTTCGAGCACTCTACGGTAGCACAAGCTATATGCCAACTTGGAAAAATTATCTTTTGGCATGAACATGGTCCAATACTTGGGCTACATTGTTGATGTGAATGGGGTACATGTTGATCCAGCTAATATCCAATTCATATGTAACTAGATAGCCCCGACCACACTAACTGAGCTTCAAAGCTTCTTGGGACTGGCCAACTTGTACCGGCGGTTCGTGCTGGGATTCTCCCATATTGCATGGGCCCTCAGCCAGGTGACCAAGGGCAGTGGTAGGGAAAAGTTCATGTGGGGGAAGGAACAACAAAGACCATTCAATGATTTGAAGCATCACTTGTTCTCAGCTCCAGTACTCTCCTTTCCCGATCTGCAACAACCATTCGATATTGAGACCGATACATCTGACTATGTTATAGGCACAGTTCTCACTCAACATGGTCATTTGGTGGCATACCATAGTAAGACACTCTCATATATTTTCTGAAAATACCCCACCTATGACAAGGAGATGCATTCCATTGTAAAATCTCATCATCAATGGAAACAATACATTCTGGGAAAGGAGACGATCATCCACACTGATCAAAATACTCTATAGTTCATACAGAAATAAGGGAAATTGTAGAACGAATACCATTAGAAGTGTTCCACCTACCTATAGGAGTTCCACCTCAACATCAAGTACAAGACAGGGATATCAAATCATTTTGATGATAAGACAGGGATATCAAATCATGCTGATGACTTCCTCAGTCGCCCTCCCATGGCTGCACTCATCAATGTGCAACATTCATGTGGACACGAGGCATCTAAGTGGCCCCAAATTTATCAGCAAGATCCAGACTTCACCACCGCCTATTAGATCTTGGGTACAAGAATGATTGTCACCAATTTTCATATTCAGGACGAACTATTATGCCATATGGGCCATCTTTGTGTTACTACAAGCGAGCATGCAAAGATCATTTGGGAAGCCCAGTATAGTTGGATGGCAGGATGTTTTGTTATGGAGAAAATTGTGGCCTCTCTTCAAAAACATTTTTATTGGCCAAAACTTCGACGGGACGTCAGAAAGTATATTAGATATTGCACTACATGTGTCATTTCCAAGCCAACCATCAAGAATCAAGGCTTATACACCCCTCTTCCTATTCTCGAGAATCCTTTGAAATCCATCTCAATGGATTACATGTTTTTCCTTTTGTCCACCAAGCAAGGAAATGAATGCGTATTTGTGGTTGTTGATCAGTTTTCAAAGATGGAAATCCTCACAGCCTGCAATAAGAATATCACAGCGGCAGATACTACCAAGATCTTCTTCGAATGAGTGTGGGTCCATTTTGGGATACCACAAACCATCATCTCTGACTAGGACAACAAGTTCCTCAGCACATTTTGATCAAGTCTCTGGTCATTGTTGGACGTCATTGTTGGACACCAAGCTCACTAAATCCACTACTTTCCACCCCCAAGTAGACAAACTAATAGAGGGCATCAATCAGATGATTTTTCACATCATGTGCATGTAAAACTCTAAGAATCCATGTACATGGGATGAGATTCTCTACTATGTTCAACACAGTTACAACAGGGCTCTCCATAGCTTCACCAACCATATCCCATTTCAGGTAGGGATGGTATTCCAACCCTTGGTTCCCATTGATGTTGCATTGCCTCTTTCCACCACACAGAAAAACTCTTCCCATGTTCATTCCGAGACCGATAAAGCCACCAGATTCATTGAGCAAATTCAACACATTAGCCAACAGGTCCATGAGATTTTTCAAAAATCCAATACTAAGTACAAGAAGCCCCATGATAAACATAGGGTACCGTGTCAGTTTCAGGTGGGAGAAAAAGTCTGGTTACATTTGAAGAAGGAGCGTCTCACAGGGCCCCATCGGAAGCTCCTCCCACTTCTCTATGGGCCTTACACTATCACCAAGGATGTGGGTAGCAATGCTTTTGAGATCAATACTCCACCCTTCCTTGGCCCGCACCCAGTGTTTAATGTGGACCTCCTTTGGCCATATTTTCCATCATTATTTGACACCTCAGATATTGCAGAACAACTGACACCAACAGATCTCAACCCTAACTGCATGGAACAAGCATCCATTGATCATATAGTGGACACAGAGGTCAAGGGCACTCGACAGCAAAGGATCCAACTTTATCGGGTTGTCAAGGAAAGGAAGCTCCTACATCAAGGCAATTGTCTCACCTGAGGCCAGATCCAGCAGAAGTTTCCTCACCTAATGGGGGGACTTAATGCAATGGAGAAAATTTCTTCCTAAGGGGGGAGGATTGATCCAGGTGGATATTGGTGGCCACCCACCTATTTCAACTGGCTTCTCTTGTTCATTTTTTAGTTCAACATGTTCTTTTGTACTTCTTTGTAATTGTGGGTTCTATAATTATGGGTATGTATGAAGCACTATACATCTTCCAGGTGGATACTTGTGGCCTCTCACCTAATCCAACTGGCTTATTTTGTATATTTTCATGTCAGCACATATTGGTGTACTTCCAGGGTCGTTTTGGGTCCCTTAACATTGTTTTTTTTCGCTCGCCACAGTCAAACTGTAGACAGAGATAACATTTGATGATGTAATGTGTAGCTCTCTAAAATACCTTTCCAATGGGCTATCACGTGCCTAAAACGGAGGTCTTATGAAAAAGTTACAACCCAAGGAAGTTGAGGTACCAACTTACCCATATGGGCCCACATGACTTTTGGTGTTTCACCTTCTAGGGTTAGTTTTTTGGATGTTCAGGGTTTTGGAATTCATGAGTAATATCAAAAATGCCTCTGGAGCCTCATTGTAATCATTCTACTCAGACAGATGTGTGTATCAGCCACATCTATTCTCAGAGATAGCTACCATCATTCGAGCAAGTGTTTCAGTTCTGCATTTTTACAGTTTCAACCTATTTCATTTATTCAATAGAATATATTGCTCACTAGATATCTGTGTTGTTCTTCATATCTTTGTGTTTATTGTATTCAGTCTGTTAATCTGTTCATTCTAGTCCTTTATTGTATTCATCATGTTAATCAGTTTGTTTCGCTCCTAAATATGGATCATAATTCACTCGACTCAAACCCAAAGTTATGATGTCGACTAGGTATGAAAAGTTGTGGAATTTTCCCATGATTGTTTTACAAACAAAGGGATATTCTCAGGATGAGTGATTGAAATTCTGTGTTTAATTAAAGAAGCACCAATCAGCTAAGACAATTCAACCAATTGAGAAGGAAAATACCACTAGTCATCGACCAGGCATGGGATGTAGATAAATGGAAACAGACCGATCAAATGAAAGTATCGACTTGTTGAAGTCCTCAACAATGACTGTAATACAATGACATTACAAATGACTTGACCAACACAACTCAGAAATTATGTCGAGCACTGAAATTATGTGGAAATCAACGAAGATTTTGAAAAAATACCTCAAGACCTTTTGGAGAGAGAACCAACCTCTTTAGAGGAATGCATAACATTATAGAGCTTGCAAGGAGAAAGGATTTGAAGTGAGAAGGCCAGTCTGTGTGAAATTTTTTATCAAATATGCAGGACTTATTTTACATGGTGGTACATCAAATTAAGAGTTATAAAAGAAATATAAAGGAAAAATATATACATAACGAGCATCAAGTATGCATGGGAAGAAAAACGAGTAGAGTCGACCATAAATGAAGCTATAGACCGATATTAATTCTCTTACCCTCTTACGTTGAGTCTTTATATACGTCGGTGTGATGTGGAACCAAGGGTAATATTTAAATGTAATAATTCATATTATGAATCATACTAAAGGATATGGAGTCTTGAAGTAGTTATGTATGAAATAATTATATGAAGGACAAACGTAATTGAGTCCACTGAGTCATATTTTAGTTGAAAAATAAAATTGTTGTCAATTATCTCATTGTGTCAAATGTAAATTATGAGTTAAAACAAAAAGGAGAGGGTTAAACATGTGTCTTCTTCGAAGGTAAGCAATCCGCTCCACCATTGTAATATAAGTTGGTTTTTATATGATGAGATTAGTTTCTCACTGACATCAATCGATACCCAAATGACGATATGAAACCAAGCCATGTGCAGGAAAAATATTTTTACTAATAGTTAGAGAGACATATTTGAGTCGTAGAAGAATTGTTCTTCATGTAAATGAAATTGCAGACTCTGTAAGATCTAACAGCATAGCCATGAATGATAAGGACAATTAAATGTGTGTGTTTGTGAGGGGTGTTCCTAAGACGATCAATGATAACTATCAAGTCAAAATAGGAAAGTAAATGCCTCGAAACACTAGCTATCAAAGAAAAAGAAATTGTTGTAATAAAACTTGAACAAAGAGATGATTCAATTTAGCATATAACAAGTTTATGATAGCATAAATAAAATAGTCCTAAACTAGTAAAGATGCAATAAAAGTGATACCTAATGTAAGCTAAACGACTAGAAAAACAATAGTCAATGATAGCTAAAATGAAATAATATGAAACTACTTTAAATCAATGCAAGATAATAAGCTCTAATGGTTGAAAACTACAATTAATGATGCAATAAATGATATCTAGGATGCTCCTAAGAAAACAATGAAATAAAACCCTATGTTTTAATCTATTTATGACTAATATATGCAATGCAACTAGATCTAAACCTAACACAAGAAGTCAAGGAGAGAGAGAGAGAGAGAGAGAGAGAGTTATGGTTATAAAATTACTTGCAATCAGAGAAAGAATAGTTTCATCTTAATTCCTTGGGAATATGAAGTCAACAAATACAACTTATATGGATAATAAGAGTAAGAGAAAACTTAGAAATAAATCCCTAGGGGAGTACACTCACAAGCCTTAGGTCTAAATATTTTAGGAAAAATATTAGGGAGTACACTCTCAAGACCTAAATGTCATCCTATGTCTTTCAAGGCTTATAACAAGAGATAAAGGTTGATATTAGGTCAAAACCCTAGAGGATTCCAATCACAAGCTTTAGAATTTTACCAATAAGGGTAAGTCTAGGGGAGTACACTCACAAGCCCTAAAATTAACCTTATATGCTTCAAAGAGTTTAAAATGAATGAAAACAATGGAAGGGAGCTCAACATTTATCCAAGGAGAAAAACACAACATAAAAATTATCACCAATTTGATAAAGCATTTACTTAAAACATCAAGAATAAACCATCAAATACTTGGAAAGACCACTTACTAGATAAGTTGTTGAGCTTGAAAGAAAACCCTAACATGTAATCATCCATAAAAATATGAAGAAACTTCCACAAGATCACTCTTCAATAGGTGCACATAAGTACTCCATGATGAAAAATAAGTAAAGACAAATATAGAAGTGTTTCTCCACAAATGAGTTATAATATACAAGTGAGGAAGTGCTAGCCTTTATATATGAGGAAAACCTAGCACTTTACCTCTCTAAAATCCCCTAAAAATCATAATATTCATGATAAAAAGTGGATAGGTCTAGGCTGACCCAAAAAATAGCCTCCAAAATAAATATAATATACAAATACATCAAAATTTCCCCTCAAAACTCAACACATGTGAGAGTGGAGGTAAAGATAAAGGTGACATCATCTCCTCTAGGGGTGAAAGAGCCTACAAAGGACACATCTCTCTTAAAAGGTGCAAAGCATCATCAAGGGCCACATCCCCTCATCCAAAGGTCACATCCCCTTTTCCATCAAGTTCCAAATCATCACCTTCAATGTTAGGTCGGACTAAGAAAGAATCAAGTCACCTCAAACACGACATCATCATCAATATGTGCAACATCCCAACACTCAAGCATGAAATAGAGAGATTTACCTCTGTTGTGGTTTATCCCATGCCATAGAGATATTTTCCTCGTAACAATATGAGGCTCATTCTCATAGGGTCTCACGATATAAAAATTCTATATTTAATATCAAGTCAAGTCACTTAAACAAGTGTTTGTGTCACTTACATAAATTACAATGAAAAAAAAATGCAGTCCATTTTT
>ML805648.1:88706-183248 GCA_009831015.1 Picea engelmannii
TCATTTTTAATATAAAAAATAAATTAATTAAATTAATATAAAGTTGAGTTAAATATCTAAAAAAACATTAAATATAAGATATAAGTTATATTTATGCAAAAGCATGATATATTTCTATCATAAATAAAATATACATCTAATTAATTTGATAATTGCATGTTTATAAATTACAAACCAAGTGGTGGAGGGGCGATTTATTGTTTGCAATGGTAGGAGGTGTTAGAAAAACAAGATCGTAGAGAAATAAAATAAAACAAATGCGGAATTAAAACACAGAATATACACAATACAATAGAGATACATATATACATGGTTCATCCAATGTGGGCTACATCCACTAGAGAAATTTCCATGTCCTTCCTTTATTATTATCCAACAAATGAAGGGATACAACCTACAACACATATGTTGTAACTTCCTCTTCTTTTTTCTCATAATCTCCTCTCTTAGAATACAATATTCACATTCTTCTACCACCGTAATACAATTCCCTCGTACATGAAACAGGGTTGCATTCTAGGGAAAAAAAATAAAAAATAACATAACTTATGTCATCATATATGCAACCTTATAATGAATGGCTCAGATTGACTATGAAATTAAAATATTTGAATTGCATTAAAAAACAAAATAGGTCCCCTCAAGCACTGGGGGGGGAGGAATTGTGTATCATACATTTTCTTTCACCTACATATGAATTAGGAAGGTAATCAGGATCCACAACCAACAGGAGGAACATGAACCAGTGATTTTGTCGAGTTAATGGTTAGTTGTGTTTCAAAAGGATGTTGTTGGGAAGATAATGGTTGGTTGTGCTTATGAAGGATGGTGCTTTAGGAGTGAAAGTTGTGAAAGACTAAATAAAAAATCAAACATAGGGAGGAAAATAGTGGTGGTGTAGAATAAAATAATTCTTTTTCCTAATGTGAATAGAGGAGGCCACTAGATGACATAAATTAATGTGGTTTAGAAGTGAGGGTTTAGGGTTTGTGTAGGTCTAGGATTTTTAGGTGGAATGGTGGACGTAATTGTGAATTTATCTAAAGATCCACTAGAGGGATAGAAAAGTTAGTCTAATGCAATGGATCTCAACCTCAAATATAAACCCTTCCACTCAAAAGCATCAGAACTAGAGTAAATCTGTTGGAGGAAGAAGCCATAGAAATAATAGGGGAGCTAGTGAGAGAACAATATAGTGACCATATTTACAACTCTTCAATACCATGCACCATGCCATTAGATAATTTGTTAAGCCATTATGCTGACTTGTTGAGTGATATTGGAAGGTACATGGTGCAAGATTTGAAAGTTTGGGGATTTATTCCATAAGCACAGACATTGATAAGAATTCATTCTTGTCACTTGAGATTCTACCTCAATAATTAAGTCCCTCAAATGGAACTCCTTTATATATACTTCCAATATCCTCGCACTCTTTGTTTCTTTGCAAGAAGGATTATATACGAAGACATGTCGAAAAAAGTTTCATAGGAGGTATGTTCACAGGTGATTTAATGAGCAGAATTCCCATTACTAAACCCTTGGAATCCGACTAGGAGGGTTTGGGATCGGGAGGTTTTGGGAAAGCCAAGAAGAGGTGCAAGTGCATTAAACAAAAGTTCGAGGTGTTAAACCCACACTTTGGAGATAATGTTAAACTACATGAAGTTATGGAGCTCAGATACTCAACCATTATGGGGTGCTTCCTGAGAAAATGTATGAATGGAGAGTCCCTAAAAGTCTAGATGAAAGAAACTTTCACTATAGTGTTAGGTTACTCCCCACACTGCATGGTATTGGTCAAAGGTTGGATGATATAGATCCTAGGTCAAAGGAATATGATGATAAAATTCTTTTCTCAAGATGGAAATGGGGTTCACAATATCTTTTTCTTAAGAAGTGGCTCTTGGAATTCAATGTCAACTCAACCCATATGGATTACTATCCATTATGGGTTAGGATACTAGGTATACCCTTGACTCTATGGCTAGATGAATTCTTCGTCTAAATTGGTAATTATTTGGGTTTGTTCTATGAAGATGATAATTCTTGCAGAGATATAAGGAATATGGGAATGGCCATATTGCATGTCTAACCAGACCTCAAAAAAGGTCTAGTTGAATCCACCATCATCAGAAAAGGTTTGGTCATATTTTTTAAACCCTTGAAATATGAGGGGATCCCATTCAAATTTGGAATATGTCATGTCTACGGAAATTTGGCAAAGGAATTCCCTATTCCCAATAAATTGAAGGTGTATGTTCAAAAGGAGCCTCACGAGTGAAGGATCACCCCTGAGTGTCATGGAACAAGGCTCCTCTAGAGGTTTTCCCTAAAATCCCACCAAAGAAAAACCCCCACATAAATTGCCACCAAAGGAAAATGATCAGAGCTTGGAGAACACACTAGAGTATCGGTATGACTTCAAGATTGACTCTCATAAGAAAATATCTCCTCTTTCTTTTGACATCTCAAAGAATGAAAAATTGTGTTTTGGGTCCCGAGAGGTTGGGTTAGAGGAGTTGAATTGTGAACAATCTAGTGAATTCCTCCCAATTTATTAGGAATTAAAGGATCCAAGACTCCTACCCTCACTCCCTTGTATGGTTTGGGAGGGCCACAACTTCACACACTTGAAATCTCTAAGAATTATCCTGGTCTATCACCTGAAAAGGATACCCATAGTGATACTCAATCCTCCAAGACTATTAAATATAATCTCAGGTCTAGAACTATAGGAGATTCTATTTTATTGGGAGGAACAGTAATATGGTTTGGGACCCTAGAAACAATTGACTTCATACCCGCCTAGAGAGGTCAAAAATCCCTCATATCCATGGAACAGAAGCAAGCTATCTCTGAATTCAAAAGTGGAAGACTATTGTCCTTAATTTGGGCCCTTAGAGAAAATTCCGCCAAGGATGTTCCCAAATGATTTTTCCAACCCTAAACTATAGAAGAGTGGCCAATGCCTAAAACAAAATGGCCCTTAATAGATTAATTGAATTTCAAAATCCATCAACAATTTTCTTGCAAGAGATTGTGACAAATAGGGAAAAGACTATTAATGACTTGTCAAGAATTTTAAGGGGTTGAAATTTTTTCTTTATTGATGCTTTAGGAATATCTAGAGGTGATATAACAAGAGAGAAAAAATGATCATTCTCCATGACTAATTCCTGGGATTTTATATTATGTATGGGAACTACAATTTTCTCCTTGGGCCTGGGAAACAAATCACCTTTATAAACATATATGGGCCTTATTATGACAAGCTATAATACTGGGAATATTTCTTCAATAGGTATTGGAATAGGAAAGGTCTACTGATACTTTGTGGAGACCTAAATTTATCACTTGTATATTTCAAGGTCTAGGGACCAATGACTCAGGTGGATAACCTCTCAATTTTCTTCATAAATAAATTTGAATTAGCAAGACTCCTAGACATAGAGGTTGACAAATTAACCCCAACCAGGAGGAACAAGAGGATAGGGGAAGCTTGAATAGAAAAAATGTTAGATTTATTTTCAATTTTGGAAGATTTTATATATGAAGTTGTAATATTACACCAATGGGTTTCCTTAAGAGGAGACTCATACCACAATCCTATGCTCTTGGAGGTGGATTCAGTACATGAGAAACCTCTCAGCTTTAAACTAAATCTTGAATGGTCAATGGATGAACATTTACTGAATAAAATAAAATATGCATGGAATCCCTTTGAAACTTCTCTTGATGAATCAACCCCCATTCAATTTCATCAAAACCTAAAAAGGGTAAAGAAGATTGCAATTAATTGGTCTCTTGAGAAAAAGAAGAAATATGATAGGATCTTAAGAGAAGTTAGAGAACTTATAGACTCCTCGAATAAAAATGAAGGATTTGGTTTATAGGGTAGCATATAAGAGTCTCCACTCAATCAAGACCAAGAACCTAAAATACCTATCATTGAAGGTGGACCTCTCCAAAGAATTTCATTGGGTGAGTTGGATTTTCATTAGGCTCATCCTTATTCATCTCGGCTTATGTCATGGCTTTGTTACTTGGGTAATGAGTTGCATTAGCTTGATATCTTTTTAAATTATAATCAAGGGTGTTTCCTCTCCATTATTTAAGTATAAAGGAGGGATTATACAAGGATATCATATCTCCCCCCTATTATTTATCATTGTTGTAGAAGGATTCAATAGATCTCTTAAAGAGGCCACAAAAACTAGAATCAAAGGTATAAATGTGGTTTCTTCTTGCAATATCACCTATTTACTCTTCATTTATGACATTTTAATATTTCATGAAGGAACCAAAAGTATGGTTGAAAACCTTAGATATATCATCAATCTCTTATGTGAGGCAACATGTATAAAACAAAACTTTGACAAGTCAAGGTTTGGAAAGACATAGTGTCGAGGAAAGGGTATCTTATTGCCTAAATTCTCCCTCTACAAAGGCACTCATGGGGATGAATATTATACATGGCCTTGCATGTCAATGACATCCACCCCATGAAGTAAACCCCAATCCATATCATTATCACTGCACATACCCCTTGATGGGTTGCATTGGGACATACCTCTTGGTATGGGATTTGGCACACGTAATAGGGGTTAATAATGACCCTCCCATATCTAGACTTGGAAAATTGCATACTTTTGTAAGCTAGTGTGAAGTTTGAAGAGGATATTTTGTGAGATCTATCCAATGTATTTTGTATTAACGTGAATCATTTTATATGTTGTTTTTTGGTTGTGTACTTGGACTTTGGTATTCATTATGCCTCTTGGACCACATGATCCCCCCTCCTTTATGATGATTTCACATGGTTTATGACACCTGGATCCTTTGGAGGATGATGGAGGGGATATTACCCCACATCTATGGAGTACATACCCACCATTTTGAGCGAGGAAAATGAGCTTGGAGTGATTATGTGGCACCTCTTCATGCATGATGGAACCCTTTTGAAATAGGACACTACCCTTTCATGAAGACAAGTTGCACTTGGAGGATGGACGTTGCACCTTGGTGATGATGGGACACTTTGATGAGATGTTGGGATTCCTTGAGGATGATTTGGCACCTTTTGATGATGACACTCATTTTGGAGGATTGAGACACCCTCTTGATATGTAATTCTTCATCCTTCCATCACAACATTTCACCTTTTGGAGCATTTCTTCCACTTCTGAGTGAACCATCCCCCTCATTGAGGCCACACATGCCATACATGTGAGACTTGGAGCACTTTTGAGAGGGACAGTTTGATTGTTGATCTAGTTTAATCCATATTAGAGGCATCGTTGGGAGTCTTAAAGACCTATACAATTTGTATCATGGCTCATTTATGTATTTTTTCCTTATCTCTAGGGTTTATGAGAGATAAAGGCATTATTTTATGTTTTTAGGGCTTGTATTGTGTGAGAAGGGTGCTATATCTCTCATATAAATAAGATAAGCACTTCTCACTTTCAAATCATGATTACTTGTGGATATTTACTAGTACTTCCCTACTTCTACTTGTCTCTTTCATGAATAATGCTATGGATGGTTAGCTAGGATTATTTCTTTAGGACCTAATGTTTGTGGATCTTCTACTACTTAGATGGCATGGAAACTAGGGTTTTGATGGATAGAAGATATTTTGAGTAAGTTTACTCTTTTAATATTATGTTTTATTTATTTATGCATTGCTAGATTGATGTTTTTCTCAAGTGGTGATTCTTCATCATATTTTAATCATTTAAAAAAAAAACCTATTTGTCTAAACTCTTGGAATTTTTACTAGTGGAGTAATCTTCCCTTCTTTCATCCCGCAAATAATTTAGAGTATTGCTTAGGGATAGTAGTGGACTAGATCTGAGTTTTACCCTAAATTTATCCACTTTATTCTCCAAAAAAGGGATTATTTTTTACCCCATATACCCGAAGAAGTAGGTACTAATCAATTCTTCACAATAGTCAATCAAATTTTATGAATTTCACTACTTAGGGTTAGAGTTAGGGTTTTTAATTTGCTGCAATTTTCACTTTCAGGCATAGAAAACTAGATGTTCAGGGTTTTTTACTCACATTATTTCCCTAAAATCATCACTAAAACCCTAAAAAAAATTCTAGAATGATATTAAAACCATCTAAAGAAAAACTTCTAGGGTTTTAGGGATGATTTTTATTGTTGATTTTTTTTTATTTTGTTGGGAAATTAAACCCTAATTTAACCTATGATTTACCCTTATATTTTATTGGATCATTTTATGCTCAATGGGTAATTTTTTTACTGCTAAAATTTGATTATCTTACTACTATTATAAAATTACTATGGTGAAAATTGACTAGTTTATTGTTGTTATATATTCACTATTGTTGAAAAATACATCTTTTTACTTTTGAAAGTTGTGAATTCTACTATTGGAATAATCTATATACAAATAGAGATCATTTATTTTTGTTGTTGTAATATTTTAGTTATTGTTGTTATAATTGTCTTATTATTGATATTTCATACATCTCTTCCATTGTTCACCTCGTCCTTAGACATTTTCTTATTCTCTAGTGTTTGGAGATCTTGATAAATTCATTCTTGACCTTAAAAGACTCTTCTTTAGGCTTGAATCCCTTTAAATTTAAATCTGGAAATTGTCTTATCCGATTATGTTTCCTTCACCTTATTTTGTTAGTAGTGTTACTAGTCATCCCAAGGGGGGCTAGACTTGATTGTGTCTTGCCTAGGGATTATTTGAGGCTACTAGGGAAGCCTCCCTTGTGTTTGATATAATTACTTCAATAAAAGAGGGAATTTGTTTCCTAGGTGACAATGGTGACATATTCCATGTTCCACTTGTCTTAGTGCCTTATGAAGACTTTGCACTTGGTGCTAGATTGTGTGGTAGCATTTGGTGCCATTCTTAGGAAGAATTTGATTCATTCTCCTTGGAATCAAAATTTTATGCTTGAAAATTATTTTGATGGGTATGGATTGAACCATAACCTAGTGTGATCATCTAGTGACTCCACAACAAGAGAACCCAAGGGTTGGAAGTCCCAACCAAAGAAATTTTCAAAGATACAATAAAACTCTTAAGGATTATAAGAGAAGAAAATTTCATCCTACTTATCCTACTATAATAACTCTCTTTCCCACTCCTCTAATGGATTTACAACCATGGGTCACCCATGCCTACAAGGCATTGGAGATGTATGGGATTCAAGGGTATCCTCACAATATGCCTGAAAATTTTGATAAATGGTTACCCAAGTTTTTCGGAAACAATGATATTATCATCAAACATCACTTGTCTTCCTTCTACACAAATCTTAATACATATTCCATAATTTGAAGATCTAGCTATGAAAATTTTCTCTATATGTTTATTACGGGAGGAAAGGATATGGTATGATTGTCTCCCTGAGAAAAATATTAAGTCTTGGTAAGCCTTCCATGATCCTTTTATAAGAAAATATGTTAGGATTTTGTTAACCCAATTCAATGAGGTCAAGATGGAAGACAATGATTTAATCAAATAATTTGACCAAAGGTTTGATGATCTTGGAAAACAAATCCCTGGTGGGCCAAGTGATGGTTCCATTATTTGGCAATATAATAATCATTTTGATGGGAAATTTGGTTTTATGATTAGAGAAAAAATCCATAAGCACCTTGAAATTGAAAAGGAATGGGCCTACAATATCAAAGAGAACATGCTAACATCCAAGGAAGAACCTTTTCATGCACCAAGGGAAAAGGATGAAGCTAAGCCAAGAAATATGAATAATCCTAACCCTATTCTTGATCCAGTGATAGACCTTGCACGAATACTGAAATGTTGAACTCCCAAGATAATATCATGGATAGGTTGACCATATTGGAAAGGGAAAGAATTCAAACTCATAATTTTCCCACTAGACCCCAATTCAAAAACAATCTTCAACCTAAGAAAAACCCAAGATGGAATAGAAGTATACCTCCTCCTGATCCAAGAGTCCCTAATACTCTTACGCCTTCTAATATGATTAATCAAGAAGACATCCATTGTTTCTTTCCCTACAATGAGTGTCATAGGGAAATTTAATTCCCTATAAATCAAGTCTATGAGGGAAGTGAAGGTATTAATAATTAAGAATGTATGAACCTTGTTGAAGATATGGATTGTATTTATGATTTCCATGGACAAACCTACACTATTACAAGTGAGAAATTAGAGAAAATGAAGAAAAAAGTTAGGGATGCTACTAGGACAGCAAGGTTAGAGATGTTGATATCCATGGATGTGGAATCCAAAGAGAAGATTAGGAAGTAAAAAGTTATGCAATATTATAAAATAAAATAAAAACACCTAAAGCTCTTAAAACTAATGATCCCCAACCTTCCCCTAGTAAGTTGACTAATGACCCTTTACCTTTTAATACTAACCCTACTCTTCCATCAACATTTCATAAGAATGATGATATCGAATTGAATATTGATGTGACAAATTTCTTAGCCAATATCAATATACCTTTACTTCTTGATGAATTGATCAAGATTCCTTTGCAAATGGAGAAAGTGAAAAATTTTACTATCCCAGAACCTAAAGACCCTTCTATTGTGTTACAAATAGTTGATTATAGTAGATATAATGGAGCACACCCACCTTTATTCATCACTTCGGTAGTGAATAATATCCTCAGTCATAATTGTATACTAGACTTTTGGGATTCAAGGAATGTGATGTCATTAAAGGTCATGAATGAGTTAGGGTTAGAAACCACAAGGCCATACAAGGATGTATGTGGGATTGATTTCAAAGAACTCAAGGTATATGGATTGATTAAGGATCTTATGGTTTAATTAGTTTATTATCCTGACATTTCCATTGTAATGGATGTTTTAGTCATTGATGTGCATGATGCTTGGGGAATGATATTGTCTAGGAAGTGGGATGCAACTTTGGGTGGTAGTCACCAAATGGATTTATCCTATGCAACCATCCCGATTAGATATGGAATCTATGTCACTATGTATAGGCAACTTGTTGTTAGAAACCAATTAGAAGATCCTAATGTTCCTATGAATGAACATGATTTGAGTGAAGATGAATTTAAGGAAATAGAGATATGTGCAATATTACATGGAGAAGATCACTATCGTAGACCTTATGATACTTATGAAGAACCAATCATTCCTTCTCCCAATATCAATTATTCTCAAGACTTGGTTATACTTCCTTTTTCATTTAAATATAGTATTGATGTTGCTTTCTCACACAAGAATGTCATTGTGAAATCTAAGAATGAAGAATTGTATACAAATGTAGAAGGGGAAACCCTTGACCATGCTTTTCACCAAATACTTGCAATTGTGCAAGGATAACCAACCTAGAAATGGTAGTTGGTATCCTAGTGATATGAATTGATCAAAAGATATTTTGGATTTTGATCATCAAAATAATCATGGGGAGCAGTTGTTGAAGGAAATGATTGATCAAAACATGAATAAGGATGAACCTAGAAGATATTCTTTTGATCTGACAAGAAAAAATTAATATAAAACCAAAAAGTAATCTTATCATATAGCCAGACAATTTGAAGAAGGATATCTTGTACTCTTATGGGACAAAGAAAAGGAAAATCCAAATATTCATTAGAAGTTTGGTAGTTTGTGTCTTTCCCCCTATAGAATTGAGAGAAAGACTGGGAAGAGATCATTTTACTTGACTAGCCCTGATGGAGAGAATTTATCTATACCAATTGATGGACAACTTCTTACTCCTTACTCTCCAACCAACCCTTCATTTGATCATACTTAGCTTATGTTATATTAGGGAATGTTGTTTGTTTCTTGCAATATGTTGAGTTGATTACTTACTTTTGTTTACTGATTTATCATGTGAACTTAAATTTACTTGAAATTTTGATCTATTCATGATTACTTTATGTGTATTATGTTGTATTTATTTTACTTTCCATATACTAAGGGGATTGTAACCCCTTGCTCTTTTTTATTGATGGTATTATGTTAGAATGTAGCAAGAGGTTTTAGTTTTATGCAAAGTGCAGTTCTCATAGTACCAGATATTGTTGAGGTTCTCATGCGCTCTACGGTGAGCACATGTCCCCAAGTTGGAAGTAAATGTTACCCCCTCACATAAAGGGGTAACTAGAAAATATATTTTTTTCCATGATCCACATTTCAGATAGTATATATGGTTATGTTATTCTTGAATCTCCACAGATAATAGCCCAGAGATGCCTCCCATCCATGCTCACCTCACATCACTCATATGATATGGTGCATTCATATACTCAGTTACATCATTCTGAAAATTTATATTGAGTGATAATGTTAATACTTGGGGCATAAAAATGGTGATAATGGGTTGATTTGGATAATGGATCATGATTCTTTGAAGTTATGATTTTTTCCTTGTCTCACCTTTGTGGTAATTATCATCTTCTAGTCAAGTGTTGTCACTCTTGGGAAAGGTTGTACTTCCGGGGGGGACTTAATGGAGCTAATGTGTCCATATCCCTTACCATACCTAACATTTACCATATATATTCTATATATCATCCTTTCTTTTGGGTCGAGTGTTAAATTTATCCCAAAGAGGATTTTGCCTCATAATCCCATGAGAAGAAGGGGATATAAAGCCTAATATTGATGTAGCTTTACAAAAAAGAAAGAGAAAAATCCCCAAATTCAAAATCTAGGGAAAGAAACAAATGAGAAAAAAATCAAAGTATTAAAAACCAAGAAAATATAGAAGCATGAGCTCTACCCCCTCACTAAGAGGCCATCATCCCAAGTCCTATGCAATGAATGCATATATTACAAAAGGACTTAGCAAATGAAATTTTAAAATCCAAAGGAGGTCAAATCTATAAAGAAAAATGAAAGCCTGGCTTTGGAAAGACATAGTGTCGAGGAAAGGGTATATCATTGTCTAAGTGCTCCCTCTACAAAGGTTCTTGTTGGAACAGAGGAATACCCAGGGTTCAATGCTACAAAAATTCACCAACAAGCCCTAACTATTGTCCCTTTCGGAAACACTTGCGAAGCAGGTGCAGTCTCACTCGAAGTAGCTATAGGGGGTTGCAGGACACAGGTGTCTACAACCAGAAGGAATGCAAAGTGGATTCACAGAAACAACACACAACCATCTACTTATCCTTTATCTTCCTTAAGCCTACTATGCAAGTTATATTTCAGATCTAACATAATATCACAATATCATCATATCAAATGACATAGAAAACAACAACAATCACACATAACACAAGATATACGTGGTTCACCCTCTCCCTAGAGCTACGTCCACATAATTGTGCTTTATGATATAATAAGATGGAAGCATATAGTTCTTATATGTGCTCTTAGATAGCATATATTCTCTTCTTCTCTCTCTTTCTCTCCCCTGCCTGTGCACCCAGCTACAGGGTTGATCTTCGCACCCAGCTGAAGATATCACAATACTAGAAGGCTCTCACACTCAACACTTTTCTCACACACAGTAGTACTCACTCAGTCATACAATAACAATGAACTCTAAACCAACCTAGAACCAACCCACCCAAGGTCCTTTAGACCTTTATTTATACATTACAATATCTCTCGGACACCCTTAGGTTAAAACCTAAGTGTCAAAACCATAGGTGTCTAAAACCCTAGGTCAACTTGACTTGGGTTTTCAAGGCTTTGCCAGCCTGTCTTTCCTTCCTTCACATGTGGTGCTTCAAAGAATATGTTGACATCTTCTTTCACTTGATGAGTTTTCCATGATCCCTCTTACTTGCTGATCTGTCATCCTTGATCTCCTCATCCAATGACTTTCTTTCTCTTACTTTGCTCCATCTTTTCTGCTCTTTTGCTCACTTCGACCCATTATCAAACACAGTGTCTTCCGCATAGTTCGCATTTTTCCTTTTCTCCCTTAATATTCACTTCCTTCCATAACCAAGGGCCAATAGGCCCCCAACACTCACCTATGACTCGTCCTGAGGCACTTCAGGTATGAACTTTCTGTTCCATTTCCACTTCAAACTACGCAGGGAAGCATGTGCTTTCAACTCTATTCCTCCCTTCCTTCCTTGTGCAGACTATATTTTCTATGTATGGTACCCAGTTTCAACTGCACCTGGTACCTATACCCTTTTCCTTTCTCTTTTACTGAGAGATGTGAGGCAGTTGGTTCTCATAATACAATTTAAACTGACTTTCATTCACCAAACCTTCCTTCCATTCTCCATTCAAAGTCTTCAATTGCACAGCTCCTCCTTCTATAACATAGGCAATATCATATGGCCCAAGACAATGCATCCTAAAATTCTTTAGATGTTTCATGAACTTACTGTCATATACCGATACCAGATATCCTTGCTTGAAAACTTTCTTCTTGATGTGCCTGTCATGGTAGGCCTTTTCTCTTTCTTTCTAAACCTGTTGGTGAAATAAATCCCAATAATATTCAATGTTTGCAAGATTTGGTGTTTTCTCTGTTCCAATATTGACTTTATTGATCTTGATCGACTGTCCAATGAAAGATAGCTCAACTCTTGGTCCTTCTACATCTCTTTGGCCTTTTGTTTTTGCGATGTTCACATTCCTAGGATCATCATCTTCAACAGCATTGATATTGTAACAACCTTGCAACTTCTGAAGAGGCATAGTCCATTCATCCTCTTCTTTATCCAAAGGGAGGCTAAGTGCCTCCTTGAACACTTTCTATCTTACAACCTGTAATTCTTGATCTACTATAGGATATTGTCTTCCAAACAAAAAGGTAGCTACAAAGTTCTGGGTCATACCTTCCCAATCTATAGTGATGAGGCACTGGTCTGCTTGAAGATACCAGTTGATGGAGTTGTTTCTAGTGTGTTAATAAATTTGTGCACCCACTGCTCTTGAGGAATGTTGCTCCAAGCCTCCTCGCAACTTCGCACATGGTCCTTCGGATATCGTTGACCTATGTACCTAACTTCGCAACCTTCTATTTGCTCTGAAAATCACACTGTCATCAAAGTGCGACATTACACCCAGTCTGTAATATTATTTTTTTGTGTCCCCCACCATCTCACTGGAGTTGATTTCAAGGCCTCATCCATTGCCAACAATCTTTGTGGTAGTGGTACAATTTCTTCAAAGACCAACAAGAATGTTTTTAAATGATTCAGACCATCAAAGGTGGGCAAGTTACTTACTGTTGTGTCGATCCAGTGGACTTCCCTCATTAATCTAGCACATCTCCTTGTAGATACTTTGTACATTTTGTTATCCCAGTTCTCTAGGGCTTCTTCTGAATCCAATGAGCATGCATTGTCACTTCGCCAGCTTAAATTCCCATCTGTTGTAGGATTATTGTAGTCATGTTGTCCGGCCGTCAATTTGTATAAGTTTTCTAGTTCATATGCGCGGTCTTCTTCTCTGATGGGTTATGTGCATCTCTGACCTTCATTGGGATTCAAAGGTGCAATGAATCTAAGGCCATCTCTTTCAAACGCCATTCTTCTTTTATTTAAATCAACCATAGTGGAATTATTAAAAGCCCAATCAATTCCTAACAACGCAGCGTAAGGACAATTGTCATCAACTATCTCAATCACCTCAAAGTCTACAAACGTCCTTACTCCATCGATGTCCATAGGGACATTCTCCAGTATTCCAAAGGGGATTACAACTTGTTGATTATCCATCCTAAGCCTGAGAGGGGAATATATCAACTTAGGTTTTCCCATCAGTGCCCAGGTCTGCTTCGTCATGACATTGACCTCCAACCCTAAGTTGAGGACCCCATAGTCTATATTGTACTCTCCAATCTAAGCATTAAGGTGTAGGTTGATGTACTTTGTTATTCAGCAAAGGATCTACCCTTCCTATCTCATACTGTCTGACCAAATTTTGTATTTCTTGTATGGCTCTTTCATCTTTAATCAACTCAATAAATGTATACACAAAACTGAAAAGTTTACTCACCTCTATTTCATCTTCAGGTGAAGTAGACTGATCAAATTCCAGAGGCATTCCATATTCTATTACATCCGGTCGAACCTTTGATGAAGAATCTTGATCTCTTCTGAATTCCTTTCTTGCTTCCTCAAATATATGCTTCTCTTTCCTTGGGTCAAATTCTTGTTTCTTCTCTGCAACTTTCCTAAATCTTGGCTCTTCTATAGTCTTTCCTTGGATCACTATATATTCTCCTGTAACAGTGCCTCCTCGTGTGATAAAAATGAATTTGGGATCTTCTACGTGAGGTTCTGCTTTTATTATTTTTATTTGTTGATTTCCTCCACGTTTATCTTGAAGCTTAGCCAACAATGTTGGACATTCCTCAATAACATGCTCGAATGAGTTGCAGTAGTTGCAAGTGGTACAAGAGTTCTGAAAATACCTTGCCAAGTGTCCTGGATGTGTGCATTTATAACAGATGATATGTCCTTGACCTCGACCCATACCTTCTCCTCTTCCTCTTCCTCTTCCTCGAAATCCACCCTGAGGGTTGAATTTTCCTCTCCCAGGGGAATTATATTATGCAGTGCTTCCTTCTTGCTGTACTTCACCTTGAATTTTGTATATATCCCTAGATATTTCATGCATGATATCGTAATCCCTACAATCCCTGTCATCATGCCCCACCGACTTACAGAATGTGAAATACAGATATGTGGGTGTCTGGACATATTTTTGCAAATAGTAACATTCACCAGGGCAATGTCAGTTTCTACATACCTCGCACCAGGGTAGGGTAACTTGCTTCAAAGGGTTCAGAGCTCTAGAGGTCAAATATTCCTAAAATAAGGGACAATGTTCCTTGTCATGGCCTTTTGATTTTCATCTGATACACCAGATGTCTTCTCTTTTATCTTTTCCCTTGTCTTTCTTTATATCTTTGACTTACAGTGATAAACTAGTTAGTTGACTCAAGATTTGACTCATATATGAGTTGGATTCTCCCATAGGGGTTGATTATAATTTTATGGAGATCTCCAGTGCCTCAGCCTGTGAAGTAATATTTTGTTTCATAAAAGGAACTCTGATGTGTGGCAAGAGGGAAACAATGAACCATTCCTTGTTCTTCTAATCTGGGATCTGAAAACTCAAATGGTCTGTCAAGGTATTAAATATATTATCAAACTGATACAGGTGGATATTGGTGGCCACCCACCATTTCCAAATGGCTCAAAATATTTTTCTGGCCATTTTGGGAATTTACTATTTTTAGCAGGTTTTAACTTCCGGGGCCATTTTGAGGGTCCAAATGAAGGTTTTTCAAGATTGAGGTTCTCAATGATATAAAAAGGCATTATTTATCCCCCAAAATGAATCTCCTCTAAAATACCTTTCCAACGAGCTATCACACACCTAAAACAGAGATCGTATGCAAAAGTTATGACCTCGGGAAGTTGATGTACTCACTTACCCAAACGGGGCCCACATTACTTTTGGCGCTTCATCTCCTAGGGTTAGGTTTTTGGATGTCTGGGACTTTTGGCATTCCCGTTTATTGTAAAAAGGCCTATAGAGCCTCATTGTAATCATCTTCTTGCGAATGTGAGTAGCCGTCACATCTCTTCTCAGAGATAAGCTACCACCATTCTAGCGAGTCTTTCACTATGTATTTTTACAGTCTTTGTACATTTCTTTGATTAATAGAAATCGTGTATTACTGTATATCTGTGTTTATGGTTGCATATCTGATACATTTATGTTATATTATTGAATATCTGTGATATCTCTGCGCATTTCCTTATTATATCTCCGCTCTCATTTCGTGACGAAAATAATCCGGATCAGTGGTATCAGAACAGGCTGCTCTTGATCGTTTTTCAGTGCATGTCCCCGACGAGGTCCGAGTATAGAAAGTTGGGTCTTGAGATTGTCTCTCTTGAGGAAAATCTCTCTCACACACCCAAGAAACCCTTAATGGAAGAAGAAAATAAAAATTATGGAGCAGACGATCCTATCAGTCTGTTGCTTGAGCAAGCTCTCACGCGACAGAGGGACGAAATGATGGAGAATTTTTCCCACATCCTTCAAAACCTACTGATAGCATCAGGCGCATCTTCATCAAGCAGCCACTTTGGAGGCACCTCACCCTTCAAGGTACAGGTTAATTTTGATATTCCCGTATTTGAAGGTCAAATAGATGCAGATGCCCTAGATAAATGGTTAAATCTGCTAGAAGGTTATTTCTCTGTTCATAATTTTTCAGACAAGGAAAAGATCACCTTCGCACTCCTTAAGGCTCTCCCCCATATCAAATATTGGTGGAAAACTTACTGGGAGCATAGTTCCACAGAGGAGTCTGGAATATATGGGGCCGATCCCACTTGGGATTTTTTTGTGTATGCGGCAAAGGAATAGTATTACCCTGTTGGAAACTATGAGGACCAGTACATGAGATAGACCACACTGTGGCAAGAGAGGGCCAATTAGTTTTGGAGTTCACCAATAGCTTCCATACCTTTTGCACCAAGCTGGGTATCAAAGACTCTGAATGACATTTGGTTCTGAAATACCGTGGGCTCTACACAGATACATCCAAACTGAAATGGATTTCTTGGACATCTCATCACTCGGTTCTACCTATCGATATGTTGTTAAAATCGAGCAGAAATTTAAGCACCAGAACAAACTTGAGTTCGGGTCTACAAATCCACAACAACCAAAGTATGACAAAGATAGCCCTAACAAACAGTCTCCTGAAAACCAGTCCAAGCCACAAGAAAAGAAGGGTCACGGGAAGACAAAGAAGGACACCGGGAAATGGTGTGATTTCCACAAAATCCCCTGGCACAACACCGATGAATGTCACTCAAAACAATCATTGGTGGTTGAGATCAAAGACAAGGAGCCGAACCCTAATTCAGAAGCTGATTCTGAAAATACTAGTAAAAGACATATCATCGACACAGACCCCACCGCTATTGTCGCGACCGCAGCAATTCAACCAGAAGAACCAATAGATCTAGAAGAGGGGGAGAACCTTTTTCATTCACATATGTGGGTGAAAGGGACCCCGTTTCATTTTATTGTTGATAGCGGGAGCCAGAAGAACCTCATCTCAGCAGATGTCATTAAACAGTTGGGATTGTCGACAACACCACACCCGCAACCATACAGCATTGGGTGGCTTCGCCAAGGACGAGATCTTCATGTTAGCCAGCAATGTTGATTGTCATACAACATCCAACCCTTCAAGGATGAGTTATTATGTGATTTTTCCCCACTGGATGTCTGTGATGTTCTCTTGGGCCAACCATATATGTGGAAACGCCATGCTATCTATGAGTCTCGACCCCATAGTGTCATTATTACTCTGGGGGGTCATATCTACAGGATACCAAATGTAGTTCCAACTACTGCCCCACCTAAAAAGTGCTACAAGGTAGTATCTCATACTATAAAATTCATCTTCTCCACAATCTGTTCAAAAGGGGAACAAAAGGATGCTACAACCACTACAACCTCGGCCCAAGCACCTTCTATCCAACAAAATAAGGTCAACAAGGTTGCAGCAAAGTGAAAAGATTCCTTATGCACATCATCCTCTCATGTATCTCGACTTGTTGAGCAACCTCAACCGCAAGAGGTTCATGACATATTTACACAAACTAAGCAGCGCGACGTCTCTGGCAAGACAAACAGTTCACCAAGATGTAGATTCAACAAATGCTTTTCCCTCTCCCCCGCGAACTCAACGCAATGGAGACCATTGCTTCCTAAGGAGGGAGGATTGATCCAGATGGATATTGGTGGCCACCCACCATTTCCAAATGGCTCAAAACAGTTTTCTGACCATTTTGGCAATTTACTATTTTTAACAGGTTTTAACTTCTGAGGCCATTTTGAGGGTCCAAATGAAGGTTTTTCGAGATCGAGGTTCTCAATGATAACCAAAGGCATAATTGAGCCCCCAAAATGAATATCCTCGACAATACCTTTCCAACGAGCTATCACATGCCTAAAACGAAGATCGTATGCAAAAGTTACGACCCCGGGAAGTTGATGTACTCACTTACCCAAACAGGGCCCACATGAATTTTGGTGCTTCATCTCCTAGGGTTAGGTTTTTGGATGTCTGGGACTTTTGGCATTCCTATTTATTGTAAAAAGGCCTCTAGAGCCTCATTGTAAGCATCTTCTTGCGAATGCGAGTAGCCGTCACATCTCTTCTTAGAGATAAGCTACCACCATTCTAGCGAGTCTTTCACTCTGTATTTTTACAGTCTCTGTACATTTCTTTGATTAATACAAATCGTGTATTACTGTATATCTATGTTTATGGTTGCATCTCTGATACATTTCTGTTATATTATTGAATATCTGCAATATCTCTGTGCATTTCCTTATTATATCTCTGCTCTCATTTCGTGCCGAAAATAATCCAGATCACAAACTCCCACACAGGTTCAACTATTCTCTGCTTGATTTATTTTAGTTCTGTAATGCATTACAATTCTGATTTAGGTTTCTTGAGTTCAACAATTAGCGCAGTCTTAATGGTATTCAACAATTTAGGTGTAGCTCCTTGGACAAATTTCATGTACCAGATCAGTGCACGATCTCTTAGGGTAGAGATGAACTCAGCCCGTTTTACAGATTCGTCGATGATATTCTTAATATTGCACACAACTTCACATAGAAACCATTGTTGATCAGGATCTTCAGATTCATCTCCTCTAAAGGTGGGTAACCTCATCTCATCTGCCATAGATCTTCCTAGGTTTCCTGACTGGGTATGTGGTGGACTGGTAATGACAATGCTCTGAGAGTTTTGATGACTTAGGTTACTCTGGTTACTTAATGTTGTTGAAATAACAGGAAGAATAATAGTACTTACTTCAATAGGCATCACAGTTCTTGAAATTTTTGGCTCTTCTTAGCGAGGTTCCTTTGTCCTAGAGGATTCTGAATGCTCTTCATTTGTCAGATCTGCCTCCTCTCCACTGTAGAACCCTTCGTCTCTGTAATTCTTCTTAAACAAGTTCAGGAGGTGAACCTATCTGAATACTTTCCCACTGCACATATGTCTAGCCTCTATGTCATTGTCGTTGTTTGAATTTTTGAACATTTAGCTCTTCTGATCTGACCGATTAATGTATCTTTAAGATGTTCTTCTCATGCAATAACATCTTGATATTCAACTTCAGAAAATGTAAAAATATTCCTCAAGGTCCCTTAAATAAATATCTCTCTGCTTGGCTATATGATTCCACTCAATCAACAACAAACTCAGTGATATACCCTCCAATGGTGCTATCAAACCAGTGATCTACTTCTCTTGACACGGGGTTATCAACTCTCTTTAACTTCTTGATCAGGGCTGACTTCGAAACCACATGTGGTCTGAGTCTGACTTCGAACTGGGTATATGTTAACCTAGCTAGCCACTCATATAGCTCCTGATGGATTCCTCCAAAGAAAATCTCGTGTATATCAGTAAAGATATATCTTTCCAACCAATCCTCTGTACTAAGATTAGGGTTCTTGTTCTAGGCTTCAACGAAGTTCTTTTCTTCATCTTCTATCCACTTATGAATCTCTATCTTTGATGGAGACCACCATGAAATTCCCTCAAGAAGATTCTTGTCCCAACAACGGAACCATTTGTTGGCATAGGGGCAGACCCAGGGTTCAACACTACAACAACACACTAACAAGCCCTAACTACTGGCTCTTTTAGCAACACCTGTGAAGGAGATGCAGTCTCACGCGAAGTAGCTATAGGGGGTTTCAAGACACAAGTGTCTACAACCAAAAGGAATGCAAAGTTTATTCACAGCAACACCACATAGCCATCTAGTTATCCTTTATCTTGCTTAAGCCTACTACACAAGTTATATTTCAGATCTAACACAATATCACAATAGCAGCATATCAAATGACAGAGAACACAACATAAATCACACATAGCACAAGATATACATGGTTCATCCTCTCCCTAGGGCTACGTCCACAAAATTGTGCTTTATGATATATTAAGATGGAAGCATACAAGTCTTATCTGCGCTCTTAGCTAGTAGATATTATCTTATTCTCTCTCTTTCTCCCCCCTCCCTGCACACCCAACTGCAGGGTTGATCTTCGCACCCAACTGAAGATCTCACAATACTAGAAGGCTCTCACACTCAACAATTCTCTCTCACATAGTAGTACTCACTCAATCATACAATAAAAATGAACTCTCAACCAACCTAGCACCAACCCACCCCAGGTCCTTTAGACCTTTATTTATACATTAGAATATCTCTCGAACACCCTTAGGTTAAAACCTAAGTGTCAAAACCCTAGATACCAAAACCCTAGGTGTCTAAAACCCTAGGTCAACTTGACCCGTGTTTTCAGGGATTTGTCAACCTGTCTTTCCTTCCTTCACGTGCGATGCTTCAAAGCATCTGTTGACATATTCTTTCACTTGTTGAGTTATCCATGATCCCTCTTCCTTCTTGATCTGTCATCCTCGATCTCCTCATACAACGGATTTGTTTCTATTACTTCGCTCTGCCTTTTCTTCTATTTTTCTCACTTCAACCCAATATCAGAAACTGTGTGTTATACATTATTTTGGTCACCCTAGTGATGATTTCACAAACATGTGTTCAAGCTCCCAACGTGACTTTTTCCTAAGAAAAGAAACTTCTTTCCTCCTCTACAAGGTTATTTTTTAGAAAGGGTCTGCAAGATGCACATATTACACAGTGTGGAAATCTATGATTTCCATAGGCTGCTCTGTAGCTGGCCCGTGAGATTTCTATAGGCTGCTATATAAGCAGGGTGCGGCGACGTTCCAAAGCTAAAAGAGGAAAGAGGTTTCACGAAGTTTCTAGAAGGGGAATCTTCTAGAATGTGAGGTGGCGTCCGTATGGTTGCGATCCTACTAGTTTCTCTGATTTGGTGGGATCATCCTCATCCATTTAACCACTTCACCTTCTCCTATATAATCATGGGCTTCTCATGGAAAAGGTTAAGCAAGATTAAGAAGAGAATTGATGAAAGAATACGCTGAAGACTGTGTGAAGAATCCTGTTTCTAGTGATGCTTGAGGCCACCATTTTCCCATCAAGATTTTGTGGATTATCTTCATGCGAATTTCGGAGCAAGTGTGTGTGTGTGTTGGAATGAAGGACCACTAAAAGGGAACTTGCAACATCAAGGAAATTCGGTTGTATCTTATATTTTTCATTAATATAATACGGTCGCACGTCTCTTTCCCATAAAATTATTAGTATTTTATTACATGATTCCTTGATCACATGTTTAGGTTGTCATTGAATTCTACTATTGTTGCTTTCATGTTGGTTGGTTTTTGTTATTGCGGATCTAATTCCACAAGAGAACTAAAGTGAAGCAGGGACAACAATGATATAAGGAAGCGATTCATAAGGTATGCTATCTAGTCCTCCTTTGGTAGTAAACTCAATGATCACAACTTAGGGAAAGCATCTTGTTTCGTCTCATTTTGTTCTAGATCCGGGTGGATCTAGGGGTATTAGTTCATGTCTGCATAGACCAATTTACCCAATAACAAAATTGGTGACTCCACTGGGGAAGAAAAACTTGATAATGGTTTTTTGTCAGCCATATTATTTAGACCTATTCTTTTTACTTGAAATCAGTCTCTAATTCTGTGAGAGATCCATTTAGACTCTCTGGGTTTGAAAATCCACTTGGATGTTTTACCCTTTTCTCCAAATTTCTTGATTTTTCAAACATTTCTGCACTACACCTTAAATATAGCCTACGGAAACCTTTGATTTCCACACCCTACTGGTTTATTTCAGTGCAGGATTTCTGCACCCTGTCTGTTTCTAGCCTGCAAAAACTATTCATTTCTGCACTGTGTTATACTGCCAGCCTACGGAGGTGTTTGAGAAATTTTTTGGGTTGGGTTTTGGCCTCTGTTGTTACCCAGTTTTGCTTTAGTCAGCTGGGAAAGGATTTTTAATGCCAGTTCTTGAATTTTTCTAACTATTTAAGCTTTCTCTTGATTGGTTTCAGAGATCGAACACCTCTCTTTTGATCTTTTTCCATTTTTTGTTTTTGATTTTTATCGACAAGGGTATAATCTTTGGATTTCTGTCTAAGTGCTTGCTCGATTAAAAATATTCGGTTGGATTTGAAGTTTTAGGTTGGTTACACATTTTGGGTTGCTTAATGATTAGAAGACCATTTTTTGTTCACATTTGAAGAAACATTTTCTTGTCATTTCTTATTTTTATCTCCATTGAAAGATCGATTTGGGTGCTTGTTGAATGTTTTATTTTCATTGATTGCTTATCCTTTCTCTATTCCATCCCTGTTTTGGTTTTCGAAAGGAAAAAATTAAGGTCTTTCAGTCTTTTAGGTAATCATTTATCCAGAAAATATTGGCATTCAAAAAATTGAAAGAGAATGAATAGTGAAATTTCATTGTTGATCATTGTTTGCTATTACATTTAAATAAAATGAATTGTACGTCGTAGTTCACATTGTTCCAGAAAAATACCTTCTCCCTACTATATATAGAATTCATCGAATGAAAGTTTGCATCATTCATTTCTATTTTCACATTATTGGGTCGAAGTCTTACACAACATTGGTTTCATTCCTGTTTACCTCTTGAGTAACAACGGTCTCTTAAAAACATTGCGAAATTTAAAACTCAAGTAGTAACTTTTATTTTCTAGGGATATTTTACACCAGTATTAGCTAGACTAGATATTTGGAATAGGAAGTGAGACACACTCTCCAAAGCACAAAACACACAATAGTATCTTGTGATAGGGAATGTTCAAATCCATTTGCAACATTTTGTCCTGGGAAGCCATTCTCACATAAGGGTCAAACCTGAGGTCACATTGAGATTGGCAGAGTTACTCACCCTGCTTTGTTGGTCTCAGTGTAGAGATTGCATGTATTATGGTGGTCTCTTGAAGGTATACCCACAATGATGAGTGGAAGCCTCTCAAGTTTATTTCAGGATCGATACCTTGCCCTTGCGTGTGGATCAGACTGTCAACTATTTCCCCAGCCATCACTGTTGTTTGTGGTAACTTTATTATCCTATGTTCTTAGGGTCTTACACAAGGTGACTATGAAGGGGCAAGTCTTCACGGTACCTAGAATCGACGTTGGCCAGAGTCACTCGGGCTCCTTGGAGGGTATACCCATGATTATGTGTGAGAGCTTGCACCAGGGTGTAAGTCCGTTAAGCAGGTCGTCAACGTAACATTTCCACCCTATCCCAGCCCCTTCTTATCTCGGTCTCGCAACGTTGGATTTCATCACCAACTAGTGATTTCAAAATAAGAAGGTGTTGTTTGTCTGGTTTTAACTCTATATTTTATTAGCGAGTGTTGTTGTTTTCATAGTTGGCCATAGATTTTTTTCGCAAAGTTTTTGGTTCGGGCAATATTGACCCTCCACGTTGTTCACGTAGAATGCAAGGCCTACCTCCAAAAGATCCAAAAATTTCTCAACCCTTTCCTACTAATCCACCAGAGGGCTCTCCTCAACAGAGTGAGGTCCAAGACACTACCACTCCACGAGTGGAAAGAACTGACTCTTTAGACAATTTCTGAATTTCTTCCTCTCTAGAGTCTTTTCGACTTCCTCACTATTCTGAGAGACGTATTCTTCGGCTAAATTCATCTGAAGATCTTCTTGTTCAAACTTCTGGACTACCAACTAGACCTTTTGCAGGTCCTAAAGGCCAAGATCCATTTTGGACTACTAACATATCTAGACGAGATATTTTTGGAGACAGGTCAAGTGTTGATATATTTGTCATACCTGAGTTACCTGAGACATCTGTTGAAGACATGATACCCCTAGATCATTCTCCCATTACAACTGCCTATTTGTTCGTTGGATCAGACACCTCGTTAATTGGTCCTAACTCGACCATCCCCCTTTAGATGGCCCACTTTACAATGGTCCCAAACGCAATGACTATTCCCACCAGGACTATGGTAGCTAGCCAAGCTCCCATTGGCACACCTCTTTCACCTAGGCCTTCACCATCACTTCCTCCTGGATATAATGCATTGAATGCTTCTATCCCTATCCCTACTCAGGTTCCATCGAGAGCATATGGAGTTTTTTCTCCTTTTGGGCACAATCTTGTTGTCGGTTTCATTCTGAAACTTCCCCAGCCCCCTCTGGAGGGTCTTATCCACCTTTCACTGGAGGATCCGGCCCTAGTGGAATTACTCAATATTTCACACCTAATTATCAGATTCCTGATGGCAGACAATTCAACCCTGGGGGGCAATATCAACCCCCATTTGGAGGTCAAACCCCAATTGGGACACAACCTCCAGTTGGAGGACAACCCCCACCCACCCCACCCTATGGACAGAACATATCGGCAGCTTTGGCCCAGTATTGGAATTTTCTTACCCAGGGTAATACTCAATCGACTAGGGCGAAACAGCCTCAATTCATCTCTTTCATACCCCCTAGTACGGGCCAACCATACCTTGAGACTTCCAATCCCATTTGGGGTTCGAACGCTCAATTTAGTGTCCCTTTCCAAGGGAACATCCCTAATCAGTACAACCCCACAGGCTACCTACCTCCACACCAACAATTGAATCTGTCAGTATCTTCGCATCATATGAAAACTTCTTACGGTCCTACTGGTATACCGACGGGACTTCCTCCCCAAAGTCACTAGTACCCTCACGTGAATCGACAGTTACCCTTCTTAGCCACTTTGGATCTACCCGACTTGTCTAGGATTTTGAATGACCTTATCCATCACTCTCCTCATTGGCCTTTCATACCAACCAAATTACAATCCGACATTCCTAAGTTCCATGGTAAGCTGAGAGAGGATCCAAACAATCATGTAATGACCTTCCACCTTTTTTGTTCATACAACTCTTTGATGGATGAATCCATTCGGTTATGTCTTTTTCAATGAACTCTCACAGGTTCAGCCGTGAAGTGGTATATAGAATTACCACAAGGCTTCTTTACCGACTTTAACACCCTAGCTATGGCTTTCCTCACTCACTACTAGTTACCAATCCGTTATGAAATGGGAATCAAGATCTTGAGTTCTTTCAAGAAAAATAAAGCCACTCATATCTCCGATCAAATTCATGAGTGGAGACAAAGACGATGTTTAATCAAAATTGATCTTCCCAATCAGTTATTGGCAGAATGGTTCAAGAAATCCTTCGTGAATGACATATATAAAGACATTTCCATGGGTGGAGTTTTCACAGAAAAATAGGCGATCAGTCGTGCCCAATACCTCGATCTCGTTTATTCACAAACGGATACTCTTTATGATCTTCTCCTTGACGCACCTCATCCTTCTACCACGACCACCTCAACAACCCCAACATCTTCTCATGTTGTTCATGGTGTGATAGGTACTTTCCATGCTCAACCTCACTCTGTGCAGGCCTCTCACACCACTCCCAAATCCCATGCTTCTAATGTTCAAACTGCTCTAACGCTCGTTCCTCCCACCGGTAAAACTTTAGACGTGAACATTGTTCAATCGACTCCTACCGGTAAAAATAAATCTAAAAAGGGAAGAGTAGGAATAAGGAGGATAAAAACAACAACCCACAATCCGACAAGACCAAGTCACAACCTGCTAATGATAAGGACAAATGCAAACCTTTCTATCCTTGCCTTATCTGTGGTGATGATCACTACATGAAAGACTATCTAAGACGTGTCGAGGTCACGAAGTTCCTTCAAGGGACCCCAAAACCTCCTACACCTATTGTCTTGTCTCAGCCTTTTCCTTCTCAAAAACAGGCTCAATTGGTCATCCATGATCAACCTTCTTCCTCCACTACCTCCTACGTACTTACGTGTAATGGTGATTCAAAGAAGAATGGCATCACACTTACCACTTGTGCCAAATATTATTCTTCCTTGAAGGAGAAAGTTGACGATATACCACCTTTATTGGTTCAACAATCTCCCTTGGCTCCACCTTCGAATGGTCCTCTTCATCTCGAACGACCGAACCCCGATACATTCCTTCGCCCTCCTCCCAAGGGCATGGTTCAAAATTATTCTTTCAATCCTCATGCAAGTGTTGCCCATAACTACAGTATTGTAGAGGATCTAGCACAAGCATTGTCCGTGATGTCATCCCTTGAATACCTTCAAAGTTGTCCTACACAACAGAAGGCACTATTGAAAGTTATCGGTGGAATCGACCCTATGGATACGAATTTAATAATATTTGACTTGGAAGATCAAATTCCAAGGTTACCCCCTCAGTTCGCATTTCAAATACAAGTTGTTGTCACCGATAGGAACATTTGTAGAACAATTATTGGCGAGGATGCCTCGATGTGTGTCATGTCTATTGCCTGTTGGAAATCCATTGGCTCTCCTTCCTTAAGTGAATCACACAACATGCTCAAAGCCTTTAATGGCTCTGGCTTTAAATCCTACGATGTACTCCCTTTGTTGCCTATTACGTTAGAAGGAAAAATAGTCAACGTTGAAGTTGAGGTCTTTGACGCACCTCTCGATTACAACATCTTACTTGGTTGTAGCTGGATCGATTCCATGTGTACAGTCATGTCTACTCTTTTCCGTATCATGCGTTTTCCACATCAGGGAAAATTAGTTATCGTAGACCAACTGGCCATCTTTAACTCTGATACACGTACTAGCAACGTACCTTTCATTGCAAAGACACCCCCTGGGTACGAGAATGTCGGTATGGGTCGACTAAAAGATTCAACTCTGATGGGTACATTTCCAATCCCACAAACTGAGATTCCACCTCCTTTGGTTGCCTCCATTAACATTATTTCCACCTCCGTCCGTGAAACTCCCATGTCTTCTAACCCGTGAATAGTACCCGAACTCGGTGATTATCTTCACTAGGGAGACCAGATGCCTTTAAGTCCGGTTGAATCCGCTTACCAAGCCATTCAATCGGTTGACCCTTCTACTCCATCTCTCGGTGATTCATCTCTTGATCTGTTCCACGTTATTTTTCCCACGGACGAGATGATTATGTCAATTATGTCGATGGAAGATACCCCTTGGGATGATGGGAATCATAGTTCCATTCTCTTTCTCGAACAACACACCATCGAGAGCTACCAATGGATCTTGACTCTATCAACTGTTGTCATTATTTATTCAGTTCCTGAATGCACACATGATGTGTTATATGAAGGGAACTTAAGTAACATTTCACCCACCATCCCCCTCGACATATATATTAAACCTGGAATTGTCGAAAATGTCCACATCGGAGCTTCATGTTCCTCCGATGAAGTTGTCACATATAAATCACTTTTTCAATAATTTTGTGACATTTTCATGTGGATCTACGAAGAGATGCCAGGTATTGACCCTGATATTGTTGTACACGAAATTAAGACCTACCCAAATGCTAAACCCGTACGGCAGACACTTCGCCCAGTCCACCCCTGTAAAGCAGTTGCTATCAAGCTTGAATTTGAAACACTTCTTAAAGATGGCTTTATTTATCTTGTGGCTTTGACTGATTGGGTATCCATTCTAGTTTTGGTTAACAAGAAACAAGGTATGATCTGTGTCTGTGTTGATTATAGGGATATCAACAAATCTTGTCCTAAGAACAACTTTCCTACCCCCTTCATTGACCAAATCATCGATGATTACATCGGAAGTGAAATATTCACTTTGATGGATGGTTTCTTCGGATATAATCAAATCAATATCTTACCTTCGGATCAACACAAAACCGCTTTCATTTGTCCTTGAGGCACCTTTGCCTACTGGAAACTACCCTTCGGTTTGAAGAACGTCGGTGAAACATTTAAACGTGCGATGTCTTACGCTTTCCATGATATTAAGAATATTGTACAGCCATATTTAGATGACCTACCAGCACATTCCATGCATCATAGTGATCATCTGGCCCACCTCCAAGCCATTTTCCTTCATTGTCGGTTCTATCGTATATGCTTAAACCCACATAAATGTGTCTTTTGTGTAGAGTTTGGTCGACTCCTTGGCTTTATTGTGTCATGTCAGGGGATCAGGGTAGATCCTTTGAAGGTCGAGGCGATCATCAATCTCCCTCCTCCTTCCTCACTTTGCCAGCTACAAAGTATGCAAGGGAAGGAAAATTTTCTACGTCATTTTATCCCAAACTATGTTGAGTTAACACTCGGATTTACTCGACTACTAAAAAAGGGCTCTGAGTTTGTATGGGACACCACTACCAACAAATCCTTTGACCCTTTGAAACTAATTTTAACCTGTACCCCACTACTTTTCCTGCCTGATTATAGTCGAGATTATTTCCTTTATCTCATTGCTTCAGACTCTACCATTTCCATGGTTCTGGTCCAAGAAGACGATTTACACGATTATCATGTCATTTATTATTTGAGTCGGAGTCTCACAACTACCGAAGCCAAGTACTTGCATGTTGAAAAAATGGTCTTGGCAGCTGTTCAAGCTATCCAATGTTTCCGTCACTATATTCTACTATGCAAGACCATTGTAATTTTCGATTGCAACCCTATGCAGGACATTTTGACATGTCAATTGCTAGGGAGAAAATACTCCAAATGGATAGTGATTCTCCAGGAGTTTGACTTAGAATTCAAACATGCTAAGTCCAAGAAGTCCCTGGTCTTTGTTGAATTGATATGTGACCTTCCCTCCGCTGAGACAGAAAATGTGGTAGAGGATTCCCTACCAAATGAATCCCTTTTTCTGATCAGTTATGATGATGCTTGGTATGGAGATATTACCATTTATCTCCAGACTCAAACTTTCTGGCCAGACCTCTCTAGTACAGACCTTCATCGCATCCTCTATCAATCCCATCAATACATCAATCTCGGTGACACTCTTTATCATCATGGTGTTGAATCTATATTTCGACGTTGTCTCACCTTTGATGAGGCCGAGAAAGATTTGATTGACTTCCACTCTAGAGCATGTGGCGGTCATATGTCTGGGTATGCCACTTCCCAAAATATCTTACGTGTAGGGTACTTCTGGCCTTCTTTATTTAAAGATTGTATAACTCTTGTCCATAAATGCCATGCTTGCCAAACATACAATCATAAGATAATATCTCATCCCGCTCCCTTAAACCCTGCAGTTTTTGTTGTACCTTTCACTAAATGGGGTATCTATTTCATGACCTATAACCCTCACTCGGTTGGGGGGCATGGATACATTATCGTAGCCATGGATTATTTCACGAAATGGGCCGAGGTGATGCCTACATTCAACAATACGGGAAAAACTACATCTCTATTCATATTCAATCACATCATCACACGATTTGGAATCCCACAGTATATCGTCACTGATCACGGTAGCCACTTTCGAAACTTCATGATGTCTAACCTTACAGACAAGTTGGGTCTTCGACATGAAAACTCAACCCCCTACTATCTGTAGGCCAATGGCTAATTTGAAGCAATCAACAAGGTTCTTGTCACTATGCTTCAACGGATTATAGGAATTCACAAAACAAGTTGGCACACAATGTTGTTTTCATAATTATGGGCCTATCAGACATCCATGAAGTTTACCACAGGGTTTACACCCTTCCAATTAGTGTATGGTATAGAATTTGTCCTACCGATTGAATGTGAGATTCCATCGTTAAAACTAGTCGTTGAACTTCTCCCAAACACCTCTGCTGAAGAAGAACATTTGTTGTATCTTATGCAATTGGACGAAGCCCATCGTGATGCCGCCCTAGTTATTGAAACCTGGAAGAAACGCGTAAAATCCCAATACAACAAGCATGTCAAGCCACACATTTTCTCTAAAGGTGATCTAGTTTTCCTCTATGAACAAGATCGTGATTTGCTAGGAGCCAAAAAAATCGAGGCTATGTGGTGAGGCCCTTATATCGTCAAACAATTGTTGGATAAGGGAGCCTACGAGTTAGTAGATTATGATGGAATTCCTTTGAGTGAACCCAGAAATGGGCTTTACTTGAAGAAGTACTATGCTTAGACTATATTTGCATGAGTGCTTGTATTTTACTGTATCATACTGTTGTTTTCTACTTTTGCATGTTTTTCATTATTTAGTTTCTACCCTTGACTGCTTACCTTGCGTTGTTCTTGGTTTCCTGATGTCGGAGTCTTCATTACCCCACTTTGGCTTCACCGATGGCGCTAGTTGTAGTACTCATAACCTAGCTTCTATTGCGTGGGCAATCTATGCACCCATGAACAAACTTATCAGCCTACACGGTGTTTTCCTTGGTTGTGCAACCAATAATATCGTAGAGTATAGCACAGCCATCAAATTGTTGATCGATGCTATCCCACTTGGGATTCGTCGCCTGGTTATACGACTTGATTCGCAACTAGTAGTGCTACAGTTAAGTAATGTCTATGCTATCCGAAGTCCTACTTTATTATGGGTATAGTTACGAATTCACCTCCTAGAACGTTATTTTGATTATATCGAGTATCAACACATTCCTAGATGTCTAAATACATTAACTGATGCATTAGTTAATTATGTGTTAGACGAACATCTGAGACATTTTTAAATCCAATCACATGTATTATACAAAGAAAAATAAGCCGGTAGAAGCCTCATGTATATATATATATATATATATATATATATATATATATATATAATGATAAAAGTTTTTTACAAAAAAGAATGTTTTCCGTCCAAAGACCAAAATATCAAAATATGAAGCTCATAGCTTCTACAAAATGGCATCATGGATGTTGCTCTTGATAACACACTACTACTCATGCTACCTTATGGAGCAATCATCTCAGTGGACCAGACATGCCTATGGTACAGCGCTGGAAACGCCTCGGGACCTTGCCGATTGACATATCTGGGATGCCTGCAGTCAAACCCTCCAGATTTTGCTCGATTGCTTCATAATCATCTGCATCCCATCTTTATACTACCGTCGCTTCCCCTCACCTCTGAATAGGAAATGTACCCGGGGGCCAGAATGGCCCTACATCTGTGTGGTCAAAATATTTTTATTAGTCATTGGGTTGAAAACATAAAAAATGTTTATATTTTGAAAAAAATTATAAAAACACCATAAAAGAAAAATATTTTTCTTACCTAGATCCCCCCACTGAGAACCCTCAAGTAGCACCAAGTCAGGATCATGGAGAAAATCCAGCCTGGCATACGCATAGTCATCGATCATCAAGATCTCGGGCTCTAGCCAATCAAAAAATGTATTATTATATTTAATAATAGGCCCCGCTACATGTCGGGACATGAGATCACACCACCGCTTCATCCACGAATCTCGTGGCGCTAGTATATTCTAATATACCTGTAATTGTAGGTGAGGAACTCTTTTCAGGAAGAAAGATACCAAAATGGATCCATACCCAGACTACTTCAACTCCCCACTCTTGCTCTTGGTCAACTAACTCTTCATACTGTAGAGGAGTCCATCTCATGAGTTGAACACATGAGGTTTTGTGCATTCCACAGCATACTGGAAGTAGCTCTGCAGAGCCATGTGTGGAGAAGCACTCCCTTCCATCGATGCAATGGTGAAAAGAATGGTTTTGAGCGTCAGATCACGAACCCCTCTGATAGCCACTTTACCCTTGCACCGCTCGGCCTCAGCTTCACAATAGCGTTTGATGTATTCACTCATCGAAAAACCACCGCCTCGACCTCCCGTTAAGTTCACTTGTGTCCCACGATGGGATAGCCCCATCAAGAAGTAAATATCTTCGATGTCCAAGGAAAGCACATGAACACCCACATGAAATACTTGTTGTTCCATGTCCCACATATGAACCAAATATTCCAACAGTCTCAGTTGGGCTCTCATGCCCTGGATCTTGAAGAACTTTAACAAACCACACTGTTGTAGGGAATTTATGGTGCCCAGATCATTTAAATCCATTGCATCATCGTCTTCATCCTCTCTTTCTCTCTACTCTAACATCTTGGCAATCAAAATACCTGCATGGAGATGAAAGAAAGAAGTTAGCACCTTTAGTCATCATTTTTTGGAATTCATTTTGGTCCAACACATCATTTTCTTTTTGGGTTTTTGGCCGCCATGACTAGGCTTCACTTACAGAGAGGGGTTTTGCGCAGGTGAACCATTGGGCACCTGCAAAAATCCTTGATTTTCGCAAGCCCCGATATAGGGAACCTGCGACGGACCCAGGGCATGCCTACGGCCCAAAATTCACCCAAAAAATCATCTTTTAACTGATTCAAATGAATTTTAAACCATTGAAAACGAAGAAGATGAGGTACTCACCATTTTCACACAAACCGTTCGCCGAATGATCTCCTATGCTCCCCGCAATCGACCGTCAAAATATGAGGTGAAAAAAGGGCTCTTCGACAAGTTTTTGTCCAAATACAAATGAAATAGTGAAAATGAGTTCTTACCCCTATTTATCTCATTTTTTACTTTTTCTAAAAATATTTTATAACATTTAAATATATTTTCTCAAAAACCTACCATCCTAATGGTCTTGTGAGTGTTTTGTTTCTCGCAGATGGGCAGACTAGGGTTTTGAACAATGAAGTATGGACAGTTTTTGCGATTTGTTTTTCTTTTTCGTCGTGTGTATGATTAATTTTTATGGTTTTTTAGAAAAACCTCGAGCTTAGTCTTTGTTCGTTCTCGTGCTCGAAAATCGATGAGAACGTAAACGAGTATACTTTTGTCGTCTTTTCATACTCGTCATGGTAACACAAAAATAACGAAACTTACGGAGTAACCTTTAAGCTCTTTTCACACTCCTTAAAAATGAAAAGATTGTTGAGCGGCCTTATTCTATTCATGCTCGTAAAAGTATTTGAATAAAACATTCGATGGGCGATAGTTTATCGGTCCTGTCGAACTATTTTATGAAAAAGGAATTGAGAGAGTTCTCTTTTAAGTGTTTTTCCAGACTCTATAAACATGAAAAAACTTCGAGTTTTCTATCTTTGGACTCATTAAATGAACATGAAAGGCCCATATGGGACTGAAAGGCCCATATGGGACCGAACCACTCCTTATTAGGGTTCGTTAAAAATACTCTGAGGGACTCATCCGAAGGATGAGCTTACATTAACAAACATATGTTATCCTCCTCAAGCTTGCGTAAAATAAAGAGGTACTCGCCAGAAATGGTGGGGGGGAATTTGGGAAAGAGGTGTGTCTCTGTATTTGTGTTAGTGGAAGTAATCGTTTCACTTGAACATGGCACCCCCTTCATCATTTGAATCCGGGTTGGGAAATCCATTTGTCTCTCATCTGACTTTCTGTAAGTTCATATATTGGGTCGCCTTTGAGTCAATGTTGCCAAGACCAGTGTCATGCCATTCATATGTTCAAGAGAAGTTCAACCAAGCCCTCTATTGAGTCGTCCATCAGCAATTGTCAATTCCTACCATGTCGGCCTTCCTTGTGTTAGTTTCAAATCATGTTCTTACTTTTCTCTACCCTAAATCTGCTACTTATTTCATGTCATTTGATAGGGGATACATCAAGGCCCTCCTGTGATGAGTCTTTTACTGTCGACTTCATCTCATTATCCAGGAACACGACTTAGAAATTATTTAGTTCCTTAGAGCCTGCATGCCTCAATGGAAGGTTTCTTCGCTTTCAAAAATGGATTTACATCATTGATCCCTAATCGAGAAATTCCATCGAGTGTTTGACTTCAACTCATCTATTCACACTCATTGGATTGTACTATGGTACCTTGGGAGTCATTGAAATCAATGGTGATTTCCCTCGCACTTGTTAACGATTTTCATTAACAACCGGTAGTCAAGTGGTTTCTAACCATGTTCGACTTCAGCACCTGTAATCACATGGCTAGATTCGTACTAACAGACGGTGGGATTGAAGACCCTGGACCTCATCATTTTTTATACAGGTTGTGATGGAGTATTTGTGATTTGAATTGACACATAGATCCACTTTGTATATCACGTGGCTATGTTTGTATCTAATTTTTCCAGTACATAGATCGACAGCGTATTTCTGGTGGCTATGTAGAATCTTGATGACATGGATCCACGCTGTATAATTGGTGGCCATGGCTTATATTTATGATCTAAATCATTTATAGTCTGAACATGGGAATGCCTACTTCAGACATTGTATAATATTGTGTGGATTCTTGATTATTTGCAGGTCCCCAATTGGTGTGCTCCTTGTTCGCGACACACACACACACATTTTTACAAAGTATTTCAGTTGTCATGAGTTCCAGCCTCATACTTTGGGGGGCATTCTATTATACATTATTTTGGTCACCCTAGTGATGATTTCACAAACATGTGTTCAGGCTCCCAACATGAATTTTTGCAAGAGAAAAACAACTTCTTTCCTCCTCTACAAGGCTGTTTTTTAGAAAGGGATTGTAGGCTGCACATATTACACAGTGGGGAAATCTATGATTTTCGCAGGATGCTCTATAGCTGGCCCATGGGATTTCCACGGGCTGCTATATAGGCAAGGTGTAGTGGTGTTCCAAAGCTAAAAGAGGAAAGAGGTTTCATGAAGTTTCTAGAAGGGGAATATTCTAGAATGTGAGATGGCGTCCGTATGGTTGCGATCCTACTAGTTTCTCTGATTTGGTGGGATCATCCTCATCCCTTTAACCACTTCACCATATCCTATATAATCATGGGATTCTCATGGAAAAGGTTAAGCAAGATTAAGTAGAGAATTTATGAAAGAATAGGCCGAAGATTGTGTGAAGAATCTTGTTTCTAGTGATGCTTGAGGCCACCATTTTCCGATCAAGATTTTGTAGATTATCTTCATACGAATTTTGAATCAAGTGTGTGTGTGTGTGTTGGAATGAAGGACCACTAAAAGGGAACTTGCAACATCAAGGCAATTCAGTTGTATCTTCTACTTTTCATTAATATAATACAGTGGCATGTCTCTTTCCCATAAAATGATTAGTATTTTATTACATGATTCCTTGATCACATGTTTAGGTTGTCATTGAATTCTACTATTGTTTCTTTCACGTTGGTTGGTTTGTCTTATTGCAGATTTGATTCCACAAGAGCACTGGAGTGAAGCAGGGACAACAAAGATATAAGGAAGTGATTCATAAGGTATGCTATCTATTCATCCTTTGGTAGTAAACTCAATGATCACAACTTGGGAAAGAGGTGTGGGAAAATTTGGGAATACTCACCAGAAATGGTGGGGGGGAATTTGGGAAAGAGGTGTGTCTCTGTATTTGTGTTAGTGGAAGTAAGTCTCGCTCTTGAACATGGCATCCCCTTCATCATTTGAATCTGGGTTGGGAAATTCATTTGTCTCTCATTTGAATTTTTGAAATTTCATATCTTGGGTCGTCTTTGAGTCAATGTTGCCAAGACCAGTGTCGTACCATTCATATGTTCAAGAGAAGTTCAACCAAGCCCTCTATTGAGTTGGCCATCAGCGATTGTCAATTCCTATCATGTCGGCCTTCCTTGTGTTAGTTTCAAATCATGTTTGTACTTTTCTCTACCCTAAATTTGTTACTTATTTCATGTCATTTGATGGGGGATACATCGAGGCCCTCCTGTGATGAGTCTTTTCCTTTCGAATTCAGCTCATTATCTAGGAACAAGACTTAAAAATTATTTAGTGCCTTAGAGCCTACATGCCTCAATGGCAGGTTTCTTCACTTTCGACAATGGATTTACATCATTGATCCCTGATCAAGAGATTCCTTCGAGTGTTCGACTTCAACTCATCTATTCACACTCATTGGATTGTACTATGGTACCTTGGGAGTCATTGACATCAATGGTGATTTCCCTTTCACTTGTTAACGGTTTTCATTAACGACTGGTAGTCAAGTGGTTTCTAACTATGTTCGACTTCAGCGCCTGTAATCACATGGTTGGATTCGTACTAACGGATGGCGGGATTGAAGACCCTGGACCTCATCATTTTTTATCCAGATTGGGATGGAGTATTTTTTATTTGAATTGACACATAGATCCACTTTGTATGTCTCGTGGCTATGTCTGTATCTGAGTTTTCCAATACCTAGATCCACAGTGTATTCCTAGTGGCTATGTAGAATATTGATGACATAGATCCACAGTGTATAATTGGTGGCCATGGCTTATATTTATGATCTCAATCAGTTATAGTATGAACATGGGAATTCCTACTTCATACATGGTATAATATTGTGTGGATGCTTGATTGTTTGCAGGTCCCCAATTGGTGCGCTCCTTGTTCTCAACACACACATGCATTTTTCCAAAGTATTTCGGCTGTCACGAGTTCCATCCTCATACTTTGGGGGCAATTCTGTTATACATTATTTTGGTCACCCTAGTGATGATTTCACAAACATGTGTTCAGGCTCCCAACATGACTTTTTGCCTGAGAAAAGAAACTTCTTTCCTCCTCTACAAGGTTGTTTTTTAGAAAGGGTCTATAGGCTGCACATATTACACAGTGTGAAAATCTATGATTTCCACAGGCTTCTCTATAGCTGGCCCATGGGATTTTCGCAGGCTGCTATATAGGCAGGGTGCGGAAAAATTCCAAAGCTAAAAGAGGAAAGAGGTTTTACGAAGTTTCTAGAAGGGGAATCTTCTAGAATGTGAGGTGGCGTTCATATGGTTGCGATCCTACTGGTTTCTCTTATTTGGTGGGATCATCCTCATCCCTTTAACCACTTCACCGTCTCCTATATAATCATGGACTTCTCATGGAAAAGGTTAAGAAAGATTAAGCAGAGAATTGATGAAAGAATAGGATGAAGATTGTGTGAAGAATATTGTTTCTAGTGATTCTTGAGGCCACGATTTTCCCATCAATCTTTTGTGGATTATCTTCATGAGAAATTCGTAGCAAGTGTGTGTGTGTGTTGGAACGAAGGACCACTAAAAGGGAACTTGCAACATCAAGGAAATTCAGTTGTATCTTCTACTTTTCATTAATATAATACGGTGGCACGTCTCTTTCCCATAAAATGATTAGTATTTTATTACATGATTCCTTGATCACATGTTTAGGTTGTCATTGAATTCTACTATTGTTGATTTCACGTTGGTTGGTTTTTGTTATCACAGATTTGATTCCACAAGAGAATTGGAGTGAAGCAAGGACAACAAAGATATAAGGAAGCGATTCATAAGGTATGTTATATATTCATCATTTGGTAGTAAACTCAATGATCACAAATTGGGAAAGAGGTGTGGGAAAATTTGGGAATACTCGCTAGAAATGGTGGGGGGGAATTTGGGATAGAGGTGTGTCTCTGTATTTGTGTTAGTGGCAGTAAGCGTCTCTCTTGAACATGGCACCCCCTTCATCATTTGAATCTGGGTTGGAAAATCCATTTGTCTCTCGTCTGACTTTTTGCAAGTTCATATCTTGGGTTGTCTTTGAGTCAGTGTTGACAAGACTAGTGTCATACCATTCATATGTTCAAGAGAAGTTCAACCAAGCCCTCTATTGAGTCGGCCATCTGTGATTGTCAATTCCTACCATGTCGGCCTTCCTCGTGTTAATTTCAAATCATGTTCATACTTTGTTCTACCCTAAATTTGTTACTTATTTCATGTCATTTGATAGGGGATACATCAAGGCCCTCCTGTGACGAGTCTTTTCCTGTTGACTTCAACTCATTATCTAGGAACAAGACTTAGACATTATTTAGTGCCTTAGAGCCTGGATGCCTCAATGGCAGGTTTCTTCACTTTCGACAGTGGATTTACATCATTGATCCCTGATCAAGAGATTCCATCGAGTGTTTGAATTCAACTCATCTATTCACACTCATTGGATTGTACTAGGGTACCTTGGGAGTCATTGACATCAATGGTGATTTCCCTTGCACTTGTTAATGGTTTTCATTAACGACCGGTAATCAAGTGGTTTCTAACCATTTTGACTTCAGCGCCTGTAATCACATGGCTAGATTCGTACTAACGGACGGCGAGATTGAATACCATGGACCTCATCATTTTTTATCTAGGTTGTGATGGAGTATTTTTTATTTGAATTGACACATAGATCCACTTTGTATGTCTCATGGCTATGTCTGTATCTAAGTTTTCCAATACATAGATCCACAATGTATTCCTGGTGGCTATGTAGAATCTTGATGACATGGATCCACAGTGTATAATTGGTGGCCATGGATTATATTTATGATATCAATCATTTATAGTATGAACATGGGAATTCCTACTTCATACATGGTATAATATTGTGTGGATGCCTGATTGTTTGTAGGTCCCCAATTGGTGCGCTCCTTGTTCCCGACACACACATGCATTTTTACAAAGTATTTTGGTTGTTACGATTTCCAACCTCATACTTTGGGGGGCATTCTGTTATACATTATTTTGGTCACCCTAGTGATGATTTCACAAACATGTGTTCAAGCTCCCAACATGAATTTTTTCCTAAGAAAAGCAACTTCTTTCCTCCTCTACAAGGCTGTTTTTTAGAAAGGATTTGCAGGCTGCACATATTACACAGTGAGGAAATCTATTATTTTTGTAGGCTCCTCTATAGTTGGCCCATGCGATTTCCACAGGCTGCTATATAGGCAGGGTGCGGCGGCGTTCCAAAGATAAAAGAGGAAAGAGGTTTCACGAAGTTTCTAGAAGGGGAATCTTCTAGAATGTGAGGTGGTGTCCATATGGTTGCGATCCTACTGGTTTCTCTGATTTGGTGCAATCATGCTCATCCCTTTAACCACTTCACCTTCTCCTATATAATCATGGGCTTCTCGTGGAAAATGTTAATAAAGATTAAGCAAAGAATTGATGAAAGAATAGGCGAAAGACTGTGTGAAGAATCATGTTTCTAGTGATACTTGAGGCCACCATTTACCCATCAAGATTTTGTGAATTATCTTCATGCGAATTTCGAAGCAAGTGTGTGTGTGTGTGTTGGAATGAAGGGCCACTAAAAGGGAACTTGCAACATCAAGGAAATTTGGTTGTATCTTCTAATTTTAATTAATATAATACGGTGTCACGTATCTTTCCCATAAAATTATTAGTATTTTATTACATGATTCCTTGATCACAGGTTTAGGTTGTCATTGAATTCTACTATTGTTGCTTTCACATTGGTTGGTTTGTGTTATCGCAGATCTGATTTCACAAGAGCACTGGAGTGAAGAAGGGACAACAAATATATAAGGAAGCGATTCATAAGGTATGCTATCTATTCCTCCTTTGGTAGTAAACTCAATGATCACAACTTAGGGAAAGTGTCTTGTTCTGTCTCGTTTTGTTCTAGATCCAGGTGGATCTAGGGGGATTAGTTCATGTCCGCATCTACCAATTTACCCAATAACACTGTGTCTTCCGCACAGTTTACATTTTTCCTTTTCTCCCTTAATCTTCACTTGATTTCATAACCAAGGGCCAATAACACTCCTGAGTATGAATGTTATGCACGGCCTTTCATTTCAATGACATCCACCCCATGAAGTAGACCCCAATCCATACCATTATCCTTGCACATAACCCTTGATGGGTTTCCTTGGGACATACCTCTTATTATGGGTACTAGCACACCTAATAGGGGGTAATAATGACCAACCCATATCTAGACTTGAAAAATTGCACAATTTTGTAACCTAGTGTGAAGTTTGAAGAGGACATTATGTAATATCTATCTAATGGATTTTGTATTAACATGACTCATTTTTATATTTTGTTTACTTTGACTCTAGTCTTGTTAATGAATCTTAGACCACATAAGCCCCCCTCCTTGATCATGATTGCACATGGTTGATGACACCTAGATCCTTTAGAGGATGTTGGAGGGGTTGTTAACCTAGATATATGGAGGACATCCCAACCATTTTGAGGGAGGACATTGTACTTGGAGTGATTATGTGGCACCTCTTCATGCATGATGGAACCCTTTGGAGATAGAACGATACCCTTTGATGATGACATGTTACACTTAGAGGATGGATATTTCACCTTGGAGATGATGGGACACTTTTATGAGATGTTAGGGTTCCTTGAGGATGACTTGGAACCTTTTGATGATGTCACACCTTTTGGAGGCTTGAGACATCCTCTTGAGATGAAACATTACATCCTTTATTCCAAGGTTTTGGGTTGATTTTTACTGTTGATTTTCTTGATTTTGTTGGCAAATTAAACCCTAATTTAACCTTATATTTTTCTCAATCATTTTATGATCAATGGGTAATATTTTTAATGTTGAAGGTTGATTATTTTACTATTGTTATAAAATCAATGTCGTTGAAAAATCATTGGTTTACTGTTATTATATATTCACCATTTCTAAAAAGTACATCTTTTTACGTTTGAAATTTGTGAATTCTACTCCTAGAATAATCTTTATAGAAATAGAGATCATTTATTTTTTCTATTGAAATATTTTTGTTATTGCTACTATAATTTTCTTTCTACTAACATTTCATACATTTCTATTATTTTTCACCTCATCCTTAGACATTTTCTTATTCTCTAGTGTTTGGGGATCTTGCTAAACTCATTATTAACATACAAATCCTCTTCTATAGGATTGAATCCCTTTTACCTTATTTTTTTAGTAGTGTCACTAGTTAGCCCAAAGGGTCATAGACTTGATTTTTTATTTCCTAGGGATTCTAGGAGGCTACTAGGGAACCCTACCTTGTGTTGGATATTATTCCTTCACTAAAGGAGGGAAGTTGTTGTAACACACCTGACCCCTGAGTGGCTTTCCTAGGGATGGGGCTTCAAAATTTTGTTCTCCTTAAGTGATCAAACCATTCATTCGAGGTTTCTACCACACTCTTCTCATCCATAGTTTTCCAATCACAGTCCCCATGCTCAAAATCAAGCCCCAGATTGGCGGATATATCTCTCTGAATTTCTCTGTGTGTTCATTTCTTAAGGGCCATGTGGTGTTCACATGGATCCACCTCACACACGTTATTTCCATGTTTTTTCCTCCACGTTGGAAGACCATCCACCATCCAATCCCATGACTGGACTTACCCTCTTTCTCCTATATCAACTAGGGAGGAATTTGACACTTTGGCGTTTCGGCGCTTCATGCCTCTTTATTATTTGCACATAAGACCGCCTGGAGTTCTGAACATCCGAAGTCCCATAAGCTCACCATGTGGCTCTAGCCTTTGGCCATTCGATCTCTCTCTTCCATACTACATCCTAGATCCTTCGAAGTCCCAAAGTCCCAAACTTTTGGAGTCCCAGTCACTTCACCAACCACATTGGCTAGGCGTACACATGTCAGGAACTGACATGTAGGAGGGGTCAAGGCAACACATGTTACGTCCCAATGGGCCTATAGGGTACGTGATATACATGAATATGGGTTACACCTGGAATGTCAAGTTGGGTCCACATCACCCTGGGTGATGTCACTACACCACATCACCCTAGACTGCTAGGCTTCTAACATTCCTCAGATATTCTCAGTCGAGATCCAACCACATAGATATACATATCTACGGCTCTTGTTACCTCATGGATTCGACATTCGAGGCTGTTGAGATGAAAACTCCTCTTATCTCCCAAATTGCCAAATCTTCAAACAAAAAGGGGTTAACACCACACATCCTCGGTATATCAATGGCTGGGAAGGGACCCGAAGGATCCCTCTATATACAGTGTTGAGTCCTTTGTGGCTCTGACCTTCGAAGTTTTGGATCCTGGTCTAGTTGGTTAGGTAGGTTCACCTAACCACCTGGGGAACCACCTAACGCCAGTCAATCCTTACGGGAAACCAAGTCTCTTGATTACCTTCGACTAGTATAAGGTTGGTAAGGTCGATCATACTCCAAAGTCCCAGGCTTCCAGAGCTCCAAAGCCAAGAGGACATAGATTCCTTAGGCTTAGCCTAGTGTTCCTGGGTATTGGTCATATGGGTCCTCTCAAACGGATTTCATATGCTCATCTTTCAAACAAAGAAACCTCCTCTCTTCAAGGATTGAACTTCGCTATCCTTCTTGAGACTTACCATGAAATGGCTAGGAATGGGGCCTGGAGTCCCAGTGGCACAACAAGGAAAACTGAGAGAGGTATCCTCTTCATACGGATAGGTTTGTATCGACACAATATCTCTATCTCGGTTCTCTTACAAGATTACATCCTAAGAAGACTCAAGAGCTAAGCTTTGGGCATACAGTCTATCAGTCAGAAGCATAGGTTCACAAGGAGATGAACACAAACACATAATACGACCATTCCACATAGAAAAACCATTTATAAATACATATATATACATAAACTCATGCATTCCTCCATTACTTCAGTTCAATACATAAGATAGGAAAATACTTATCAAAACCAAATAACATGAAGCGACTGCTAAAAGGGGTGTCCATTTCCACCCAACCATAGTCTTAGTCACTCCAAACGGATTTACCACTAATCACCCCCGAGCTAGACCATGATGCTCTAAAATATAATCTTTCCTTCCGGCTCGGCAAAAGTAGGGATGGAGGTTACTCTCCTCCTCACGCAAGATCTTGGCAACGGTTTACACAATACCAAGCAAGGAGGACCAACCTCATTTATCATAATGTATCATAACCTTGCTACCCATCTTTCTACAACCAAAACACGCTCATTTCTTAGTTCTTCCTTGAACCCGAGAGCTTCATCTCTAGTCTCTGCACTCTTCCCAGGTCTTCCTCTACCCACCACACCTTCCTTTATTTCCTTTCTCAACAAGGTTGTGTGTGGCTTGAATTCCCAGTCAATGGTTAGGTCTGAAATCCTTATAGATGGGTGCTCCGCCCCATCCCTTCATTAACTCTTGAGGAGGTCCTCCCACCTACCAACTTTACTGTAACTCATTTTTGGGTCAAAGGATTGTTCTGGTCCTAATAAATTAAATCCAGTAAGGTATTGGTTTGGTGGAGGTTAACGCAACCATTCCTGGTCCCCTTCAACATCTATTTCATTGCATTCATGGTATCTCTTAGTACACCCCCCTTCCAACAGTCATGCAACACTTATCAATTTTCTAGTAAATACCATAATTTACATTCATTGACCTTTTATACAAAGGTCAATCAAATCAAACATTCACACATATTAAGTTTTCCATAGTCTCTTGGCCATTATAGTTATATTTACAAACTGGGGGAAACAGGGTGTTACAATTCCCTCCCCCTTAAAGGAAAATCATCCTCGATGTTGTATCTGTCAACATGCTCTGTATATATAGAAGTAAACAAAAATGGATATGCCTTCCTCATGGCATCCTCCATTTCCCACGTAGCCTCATTGGGGCCAAAGTGTTTCCACCTCACCTTGACCTATGAAATGGTTTGGTTCTGCAGCTAGGTTTCCTTCCTGTCTAGTATGCATTGAGATTCTAGTAGGAATTCTCCCTCTGGATCCACTTAGATCACAGACCAATCAATTATATGATTAGAATCATGTACATGTTTCTTCAATAATGAAACATGGAAAACATTATGTGCCTTTATTGTGGGAGGGAGTGTTATCCTATAGACTACAGGTCCCACTCTATCTAAGACTTCAAAGGGTCCATAATACCGAGGTTCCATCTTGGCACAAGATCCCATCCTCAAGGAACTCTTCCTGGGCCTAACTCTGAGATAGACATGGTTTCCTGTCTTGAATTCTATGGGAGTTCTCTTTCTGTTGGCATAACTTTTCTGTTTATCCTGAGCAATATTCAAATTTTTATTTTGTTGAAATAATGTAACTGCGAAGAGCATTCTTATTATTATTGGATTAAATCCCCATTGTGGATTAACCATGTCATTATTATTATTATTGTTATTGGATTAATCCCCATTGTGGATTAATCATGTCGGTAATTCTATAAGGACCAAATCCCCTTTTGCGGATTGGTCATCGGACAATTATAAAGGGAAGAATAAGAAGTTGGCCCCAGCAGTTATTATGGAAGACCTAAAATTAATTAAAGGTGGGTTTACCCACCCAGAGTGAGAGGTCGTCCCTGCCAGTGGTGACCTTTCACACATGCCAGTTTTGTATATATAGGAGGCTAGCACCTCACTTCTAACACACAACTCACTTGCTCATTATCTTATGAGGCAAGCTGCAATTACCAGTTGGAGAGAGGAGAAGAAGAGTGGAGCATCTCTTGGAGAGGACTATCTGTATCGGTTTGAGTTATCTCTTGAACATTGTATAATATATTTATGATACGAAAGTTTTTGTTGGGTTTTCTTCCCCTAGAGGGTTTCCCAAGGATAAATGTTGTGTCTCTTGTGAATGTGTATTTCTCAGTGATCTTGTTCTTATTATGCTCTTATCTATTGAAATGAAAAGAACTATAATAATGGCATAAACATCAACATGGTATCAGAGCCAACCTGAATGAAGCATATTTCGCAAGAGGAAAAACGTCACTGTTACCATACCCAAAAATTAGGGTTTTGCAAAAGTGAATCTTTTCAGCCCTAAAACTACCTAGAAATTTGTGCCCTCCCCCAAGGATCATTTTGGCACTTAGAGCACACCTTTTTAGTGGCTAGATCTCCCGAAAATTGAAACCCTAGTTTCACAAAGTACCAGAAAACTAGAAAACCAGTGTACCAGAAGTATCAGAAGTACTAGAGTACCAGAAGTACCAGAAAACCAGAAGCACCAGTCCAGAAATCCGCAGATCAAGTTTGAGGGGGTAAAAGTTGGATTTTCGAAATTCCGACTGCACCATCTAACTCGCCTCAACCCAATGCATCTATCCACTGGATCAGAATTTCAAAATTCAAAGTTTGAAAAATTAGGGTTTCCTCATAAAACCCTAAGTTGCAATTGCAGTTACAGTCTCAGAACCAGCTACAGTTATAGTTGCATCCTTAGAACCAGTTGCAATCACTCTTGAAGTTTTTGGTAATGATTACCGCCACTACCAGATGGAGCCACTACCTGCAAATGTTATCTGAGGTATGTACTCACATATGGTTAATGGTTAAACCCTAAAGAGTATGTGCAGGAGAAGGGATCTTTTTCCATAGATCCAGAAGGATCTCAAGATCCAACACATTCATAGGAATGATGCAAACCAAGTGTGATTATTCTAATATGCATCTATTTGTTATGAAATTATCTTGATCAGTGTTGCATGTTGAAGCTATGATCAAATCATTAGAAGGATTAAAAGTTGATCATAGAGCTTATCCTCTAACCTAACCTTTTGTCAAGATAGCATATTGTCTTAGTACAACAGACAAGTTGAAGAAAGTACTCGTCACTTGAGTGAAGGAGACCTAGAAGAAAAGCAAGCACTCACTCTTGAGGACAAGGCTCTAGGTTTGATTAATCAAGATTCAAAGGTACACATGACAAGCTAATGACTTTATTTGAGATAGCAATCGTCGTAAAGTATTATACTTGATAACATGTGAGAATACTTTGTCTGATATGACTAACACCTCCCCTAGGAGAAACCTCGTGTGTTAGTTTCAGATTGCCATGGAAGAATGCTTGGTCACAACACTAAGAGAGTGTTGAACTCATTTCGTATCGTATTCCTTACCTTTAATCTTTGCTAAATTATAAGTAATAAGTTCTAAAGGAACTACTGTGATGATTGTTCGTGCTATTGCTTTATATTATCAAGAAGGATATTATTCTTGCTTGTTGTTTTGTTGACCTTGCTCCAGGTCACATGAGGAAGCTATAGAGAAGGTTGCAAAAGGAAACGTGCTAAAGAAGAAATCATAAATGAATCAATCATCAGTGGAAAAGAAGAAGGTGGGTCACTCAGAAGTTTCCATGACCCACGCTATTGAAGAATCCATGTGAACTCTAGAATATTAGCTCACATCAACTACAAGGCGCTACCATACATATGCAAAGCTATCACAGGTTTACTAGAACTCAAAGGTGACCATGAAGGTGTATGTGATGGATGTGCACAAGGGAAGAACATCAAGAACCTGTTTTCGAAGAGGGAAAGCAAGGCAGAAGGAGTCCTAGAACTCATTCATTCAAATGTATGTGGCCCAATGCCATCATCCTCCAATAATGGGTATGTATACTATGTATCATTCATTAATGATTATTCTCGTAAAAGACCTAGATATATTTGAAGTATTCAACAAGATCAAGGAATTCAAAGCCTTGATAAGAGAACCCTTCTGTAAGGAAGATTAAGATACTCAGGTCGGATAATGGAGGAGAATATACCTCAAAAGAGCTCGTGAACTTCTGCAAACATGTTGGGATCAAGATCCCCAACAAAATGGTGTAGTTGAATAGAAGAATAGAACCATGCTGGAAGTTGTGAAGATCAAGATCTTCCTATGTGTGTATGGGCAGAAGTAGCAATGACATCTATTTATGTGCAGAACCGATTGCCCCATAGTGCACTTGGGCTCAAGACACCAGAAGAGATGTTCACCGGAAAGAAGCTAGAGGTAATCCATCTCAAAATATTTGGTTGTCCAGTGTTTATTCATATACCGAAAGAGAAAAGAAAAAATTTGGAACCCTTCAGGAAAGAAGGGAATATTTGTGGGGTCTCCAAGGCCTTCAGAATCCACATACCAGGTCACCACCACATTGAGATCAGCAGGGACATGACCATTGATGAAGAAGAAACACTTAAGAAATCAAGAAGATTACATCTTGAAGAAGTATATGAAGAGGAACCTGTAAATCCCAGGATTGCAGAGTCAATGAGGGAGGTTCCCAGAGCTGCAGAACCAGTGAGGGAAGTCGTAAATTCCCCTGATAAGGAACTTCTAGAAGACCATGATATAGTAGAAGTTCAAGAACCTCCTCAAATAACCTTCTCCCATAAAATAAATCATGCTTGGGCAAGAGAGCTTATTCAAGATGGAGAGAAGTATGGTGTTCTAGAAGGAACCTCGAGACAGGTGAAAAGACCAAAGTCATTCTCCAATTACACAGCTTTGATATATGTTCTCCCAGATGAAGAACCTACCTGCTCTGAAGAAGCCATTCAAAGAAAAGAATGGGCATATGCCATGACAGAGGAATACCAATCCATAATGAAGAACGAAGTATGGGAAATAGTTCCCAGATTGAAGAATAAAGATGGGGTATCCTACAGATGGCTCTTCAAAATAAAACATGTTGTTGATGGAAGTATTGAGAAGTATAAAGCAAGATTTGTCGCTCGTGGCTTTTTCCCAGAAGGAAGGAATTGACTATGAAGAGACATTCGCTCTTGTGGCCAGATACACTTTGATCAGGACCATTATAGCTCTTGCAGCTAAGATGAAGTGGAAGTTGTACTAGATGAATGTGAAGACAGCTTTCCTGAATGGTGTTATCGAAAAGGAAGTGTATATAGAGCAACCCCAAGGATTTGAGGTTGAATACAGGAAGTCTCATGTCTGTCGATTGAAGAAAGCCTTATACGGATTGAAGAAAGCTCCCAGAGCTTGGTATGGTCGTATAGATAGTTTCTTGACGAGCTTAGGCTTTACCAAGAGTAAAGCAGACTCAAATCTCTACTTCAAAATTATGGATAATGAACCAATAATATTACTACTGTATGTGGATGACTTATTCTTAACTGGAGAAGAAAAGATCATCACTGAATGTAAACAGAGACTTGCCACAGAATTTGAAATGAAATACCTTGGTCTAATGCATTACTTCTTAGGCCTTGAGGTATGGCAGAGTCCAGAAATAATATTCCTTAACGAAGGGAAGTACACAGTCGAAATATTAAAGAGATTCGAAATGCTAGAATGCAATTCCATGAATACTCCCATGGAAGCGAAGCTGAAGCTGATGGTCGATACTTCGTTAGATTTGATAGATGCCACACTGTATAGACATATTATTGGATCGCTGATGTACCTAACGAACACCAGACCAAACATTTGTTTTACAGTGAATACCTTGAGTCAGTTTCTGGTAGAGCCCAGGCGTGTTCATCTAGTGGTTGCAAAACATGTTATGAGGTACCTTAAAGGTACAATGGATTATGGTCTCAGCTATGATGGAGATCATGACTTCACATTGAGTGGATATACTGATGCAGATTGGGTAGGAAGCGTTGCAAATAGAAAAAGCACTTTCAGATGCTATTTCAGTTTGGGATCAGCTATGATCTCGTGGCAGAGTAGGAAGCAATTCAGTATTTCTCTCAACATAGTGGAAGCAGAGTACATTGCCGCATGTTCTTCTAGATGTGAAGCTATATGGCTTCGAAAGTTGTTGACAAACCTATTTGATTTGGAGACGAGAGCAACCGTGATTCTATGTGACAATCAAAGCTGCATTAAAATGACAAAGAATCATGTGTTCCACAACAGGTCGAAGCACATAGAGATCCACTATCATTTCATCCACTACATGGTACAGAGAGGAGCCTTGAAACTCCAGTACATTAGCACGGATGAACAGGTTGCTGACTTGTTGACTAAGCCTCTATCTCGTGTAAAGTTTGAACACTTTCAAGATAAGCTTGGTATAGTCAGAAAGGACCCTCCCTGAAAGGGGGAGTATATATATTCCTTGCTTTTGACCTCGCTGTTAGACATAAATCAAGATGAGTCATGCTTATGACCTCGTTGTTAGACGTAAAGCATGACGTCGTGTGATCCTTGCTTCTGAACTCGCATTTAGACATAAATCAAGATGAGTCATGCTTCTGACCTCGTTGTTAGACGTAAAGCATGATGTCTTGTGATCCTTGCTTCTGACCTCCCTGTTAGACGTAAAGAAAGATGATTCATGCTTCTGACCTCATTGTTAGACGTAAAACATGACGTCGTGTGATCCTTGCTTCTGACCTCGCTCTTAGATGTAAAGCAAGATGAGTCATGCTTCTGACCTCGTTGTTAGACGTAAAGCATGACATCATGTGATCCTTTCTTCTGACCTCATTGTTAGACGTAAAGCAATATGATTCATGCTTCTGACCTGGTTGTTAGACGTAAAGAATGACGCCGTTGATTCCTTGCTTCTGACCTAGTTGTTAGACGTAAAGCAAGATGATTCCTTGCTTCTGACCTCGTTGTTAGATGTAAAGCGAGATGTTGATGTGTTCCTTGCTTCTGACCTTGTTGTTAGATGTAAATCAAGATGAGTCATGCTTCTGACCTAGTTGTTAGACGTAAATCATGATGTTGTGATTCCTCGCTTCTGACCTAGTTGTTAGACGTACAGAGAGATGGTGATATTCCTTGCTTCTGACCTAGTTGTTAGACGTAAAGCAAGATGTGACTGACACTGAGCTACCAGCTTAACCGCTGTGACATTGAGCCAGTGTAGTACTATGATGTGCCAGCCTAGTGTTGTGATGAGGTATCATTTTTTACTGATACATATTTGATGCAGATGATGATAGCATTCTTTCGAGAATGATGATGTTGCCGATGAAGAAAACTTCTGATGACTCGTAAATATGCTAGCCAATGTTTCAAGATGATATTGACGATACTATCCTCCAGATGCCACTGATGATGCAAACCTCTCTCACTTGATGTTGATAAAGAATACCCTTCTTGTTAAGGGGGAGTGTTGAAATAATGTAACTGCGAAGAGCATTCTTATTATTATTGGATTAAATCCCCATTGTGGATTAATCATGTCATTATTATTATTATTATTGTTATTGAATTAATCCCCATTGTGGATTAATCATGTTGGTAATTGTATAAGGACAAAATCCCCTTTTGTGGATTGGTCATCGGACAATTATAAAGGGCAGAATAAGAAGTCGGCCCCAACAGTTATTATGGAAGACCCAAAATTAATTAAAGGTGGGTTTACCCACCCAGAGTGAGAGGTCGGCCCTGCCAGTGGTGACCTTTCACACGTGCCAGTTTTGTGTATATAGGAGGCTAGCGCCTCACTTCTAACACACAACTCACTTGCTCATTATCTTATGAGGCAAGCTGCAATTACCAATTGGAGAGAGGAGAAGAAGAGTGGTGCATCTCTTGGAGAGGACTATTTGTATTGGTTTGAGTTATCTCTTGAACATTGTATAAGATATTTATGATAAGGAAGTTTTTGCTGGGTTTTCTTCCCCTAGAGGGTTTCCCAAGGATAAATGTTGTGTCTCTTGTGAATGTGTATTTCTCAGTGATCTTGTTCTTATGATGCTCTTATCTATTTAAATGCAAAGAACTATAATAATGGCATAAACATTAACATATTTATCTGAATCACTTGTTGTTCCATTTCTTTCATCATGTTGGGTCCGACTGTAATTCTATCCATTGGATTAATCCAACTGATTGGAATCTTGCACTATCTCCCATAGAGGGCTTCAAAAGGGATCATCTTCAGTTACTCTTGATAACCATTGTTGTAGGAAAATTCTACCAATGGCAGGTAGTGTTCCCACTTCTTAGGTTGATGCATTACATGCATCCTTAACATGTCTTCTAATATATGGTTTACTCTTTCTGTTTGTCCATCGGTATGAGGGTGATAGGTTGTGATAAACAACAATTTAGTCTCAAAACCAACCATCAAGGATTTCCAAAAGCTTGAAGTGAATTTTGTGTCTCTATTAGATACAATATTCCTAGGCATGCCATACAGTATGAATATCTCCTTCATGAAGATGTTGGCAATATCTATTTCTTTGCAAGTTGATTTTACAGGAACGAAGTGAGAAGACATGCTCAATTGGTCCACCACTACCATGATGGCATCATTCAGCTTGGTCGATTTTGGTAATCAGGTGATGAAATCGATGGAGATGGTTTCCCATTTTCATTCTGGAATTGGTAGAGGTTGTAGAAACTTTGATGGGTGTTGGTGTTCTGCCTTAACTTGCTGGCATTCTATGCACTTAGCCAAATAATCAACTATGTCCTTTTTCAATCCAGGCCAATAGAATTTTTTTCTAGTGGTCGTAATCATTTTTTGATATCTTCGGTGACCACTGGATGGTCTCTTGTGCAGTTCATCCATTACGAACCTATTCAAGTTGTCACAACTTAGGATATACAATATGTTTCTATAATTCATCGGGTCTTCATCGAGCATCTGATAGCCTTCATACTTTATCACTGTAGGCTCTTTCCTTAGGTATGAGGTCACGGTATTGAAGAATGCATATGTTTATTGTGCATTCCTGACTCTTTCCCTGACATTTGTTTCACAGGTGGTCACCGCTGCCAGGTGAATCATGTTCACACTTCTACTAAGGGAATCAACCACCCTATTTTCCTTTCCTTTGATATGTATGATTTCAAAATCAAAATCACTAAGGAGAGCCATCCAACTAGCTTGTCTAGCATTGATCTTTGGTTGATCAAATAGGTGCGTCAATCCACAATGGTCTATCATAAGTAAAAATCTCCTACCCAGGAGGTAATGCCTCCACATTTTTAAAGCATGCACTATGGTAGCCAAATCTAGATCATGGGTCACGTAATTGATTTCATGCTCATTCAATTTTCTGGATTCGTAGAAAATTACACGTCCTTCTTTCATAAGGACTCCTCTGATTCCTTCCTTGCAGGCATTTGTACACACGAGGAAGTCATTACCACGGTCTACAATATTCAACATGGGTGCATGGGTCAGAAGGTATTTCATCACTTGAAATATTTCTTCACACTCTGGCGTCCAAGTGAATTTAACCCCCTTTTTTTTGAAGGGCAGTGATTGAAAAGCCAATCTTGGAAAATCCTTTTATGAACCTTCTATAGTATCCTTCTAATCCCATAAAGGATCAGATATCAGATACATCCTTTGGGGTAGACCATTCCATAATAGATCTAATCTTGTCAGGGTCTACTTCCACTCCCTCTTTAGAAATGACATGGCCTAAGTAATGGACTTGCTTCTGGAAAAATTCAGACTTGATAAACTTAGTGTAGAGTTGATGCTCTCTTAGTACTTGAAGTACAATTCTAAGATGTTCTTCATGATCCTCTCTATTCTTGGACTAGATTAGGATATCATCAATGAAAACCAATACAAATTTGTCTAGGAATTTGTTGAGTACATTATTCATCAAGAACATAAAAGTGGTGGGGGCATTCGTTAATCCAAATGGCACCACCACAAATTCATAGTGACCATACCTTGTCCCGAAGGCTATTTTTTGGATGTCTTCATCCTTGATTCGGACTTGATGGTATCCAAAACTTAAATCAATCTTTGATAAAATGGAAGCACCCCCTAATTGGTCAAAAAAGTCATCAATTCTTGGTAAGGGGTACTTGTTCTTTATGGTTGTCTTATTGAGTTGTCTATAATCTATGCACAGTTGGAGTGTGTCAGCTTTCTTCTTCACAAAAAGGATTGGTTCTCCCCATGGAGATACATTGGGGCGGATGTAGCCTTTGTCCATCATTTCCTTTAGTTTTAGCCTGAGCTCAACTATCTCAGGTGTACTCATCCTATAGGGTGTCCTAGACACTAGCATTGTTCTTGGTGCAAGTTCTATCGAGAAGTCAATGTCTCTTCTCGGAGGTAGATCTGATACCTCTTCTAGAAACATGTCTCTATACTCTCTTAATATGGGGTGGTCCTCTAGGTTCGATTTTTCATCCTCAATAGATTCCAACACCTGTATTGCATATAGAGGACATCCCTTTCTGCAATAATTTTTCATTTGAAGGGTTGATATTCATCTCACTGAGACAAGCTTCTGAATCCCTTAGAGGGCTATCTTTCTCCTTTCTTCATTTACACATTCCAAAGTTTTATGGTAATAGACCAACTTAGTTTTATAAGCGGCTAGCTAGTCCATACCAATCAACATTTCATAATATCCCAGGGGAAGTATGTTAAGGGTAGCTTGGGTGGGAAATTCATTCATGATGAATTGGAAAGTTGGTATAACCTCTGTTACTTTTCTTTTGCTTCCAGTGGCTAGTTGTACCAACCATGGCTTAACATGTCTAACTGGTTGTAGTTTATGCTTATCAACAGTCTGAGGGGCCACATAACTTAAATTAGAACCAGGGTCAATTAAAATAGAAACCAAATGGTTGACAATCATACCTTCCATTTCCACCACTGAATCTTGGTGGTCGGCTTGTTTATTATCCACGGCTGCATAAATCTGTGACATGCTCCTAGCCACATCATTGACTGTGGTAGCTTCTTGGACGGTGTATACTCTCGTACTATTCTATTGTCTATGGGGAAAATCCCTCAGTAGATGCTCTTCTCCACAACCCCAACATTTCAAGGGTTCCTTCTTTGGGTTATTAGTATTTCCTGGGGTTGCTCCAAAAGGTTTATTTCCACTATGGGAGGGGAAATTTTACTGCTACACACTTCAGGTAGGAAGGCTCATCCTAGAATTCTTCCTATAGTTCTTAAATATCGAGGATTTAAACCCCTTCTTCTTGAATCCCGGACTATTATTTTTCTTCCAATCATCGCGAGGTTCTGTCTGACTCTCGAACTGTTCATAACAACACCTTGCCTTTCGGATAGTGTCTTCTAAGGTATTTGGCTCGCCAAACTCAATCCTATTCTAGTAGGTCTGAGGTAACCCACTAATAAATCATTGCACTTTTACCTTTTCATCCTTTATGTAGGGTACATACCTCAACAACTCAAAGAATTTATTGACATATTCCTCTATGATGAGTTGTCCCAAATTGAGTTCATAGAACTCCTTAGTCTTCCCATCAAAGTATTTCTCTAACAGATACTTCTTCTTGAAGTTTTTCTCAAACTATTTCCATGATAATTCCTCTTCATGGATTCCTTTCATGTTCTTAAGATCTTCCCACCAAATGGAAGCCTTTCCATTCAGGTTGAAGATGGATATTCGAGCCTTCAAGCTTTCAGAATAGTCATGGACTATGAAGTACTTCTTTAAACCAAGTGGACAAGCTTCTACCTCTTCACCCTTCTCAATATCTACATTGAAATAGGGTGGTTTGGATTTCTTGAACTCTTCAGGGTCATGACTTTTGGAATGCTCACTTATTTCTTCTCCTTTGAGAATGTGAGCTAGTTTTGCTACTAGAGGATCCCTCAGAGTTTCCAGTTTCCTTTCTGAAGGACTCTTCCATCGAGTGTCCCCTACTTCCATGTTGGGCCTTCCTCAAGGTACTCCTCCTAGTGTGGCCACTTATGGAACCATGTTTTCGTATCTCAGGTGGGATTTGACTTCTCTTCGTATGTCGTCGGTCCACATGACCAGTTGAAGGTCCATGTTGCAGCTAACTCTATATTTCGGATAAGATCTGGAGCAAGACTGCATTAATTTTTTTTTGTTTTTCTTTCTCTTTTATCAATCTCTCGTTGTTGGCCTTACAACTCTATAATTCATCCATGAGTATCCTTACAGTTTCATCCAGATCTGGAGAGGTTTCCACTTCCCTCCTTTCATCAGACTCTTTGTATCTATTGTGGGAGCCATCCCCCACTTCATGGTGAGTCACCATCCTTTATGCTTGTAGTTTCCCGCGGTTTACTGACTTCTTTATAGAACACTTGTTGTTATCTAACAGTCTATTAGTTCATGAAAAACACATAGTTCATATTTCTTAAATACACACGCGAAGTAGAAAACTTTGATTCTTTTCTTCAGTAAGAGTTTCACCGGACTGTTTAGGAAAGGGGTAAGGTAGGGCGTCACCCTTAAAATTCTTTATATATGGTTTTTACACAACTTTTCCATGACCCCAAGTAGGCCAAGTGTTGTAACCATGCTCTGATACCAATTTGTAACACACTCGACCCCTGAGTGGCTTTCATAGGGATGGGGATTCAAAAAAAATTCTCCATAAGTGATCAAACCCTTCATTCAGGGTTTCTACCACACTCTACTTGTCCATAGTTTTCCAACCATAGTCCCCATGCTCAAAATCGAGCCTTGAACAAACAGATGTATCTCTATAAAGTTCTTTGTGCATTCATTTCTCGAGGGCCACGTGGCATCCACATGGATCTACCTCACACACGGTATTTCCATGTTTATTCCTCCATAGTGGAAGACCATCCACCGTCTAATCCCATGACTAGACTTACCCTATTTCTCCTATATCAGCTGGGGAGGAATTCGACGCTTCAACTTTTCAACGCTTCACGCGTCTTTATTATATGTGCATGAGACCGCTCAGATTTCTGAACCTCCGAAGTCTCGTAATCTCACCACATGGCTCCAGCCTTCGGCCTTTTGATCTCTCTCTTCCATACTACATCTCAGATCCTTCAGAGTCTTGAAGTCTCGGACTTTCGTAGTCCTAGTCACTTCACCAACCGCGTTGGCTAGGCGGACATGTATCAAGAACTGACACGTAGGAGGGTTCAAGGCGACACGTGTTAAATCCCAATGGACCTATAGGGTACATGATACGCATGAATCTAAGTGACACTTGGCACATCAAGATTGGTTCCATGTCACCCTGTGTGATGTCACTGCAACACGTCACCCCGAACTAACGGGTTTCTAACATTCCTCAGATATTCACAGTCGAAATCCAGCCACGTATATTTACAAATCTACATCTCTTGTTACCACAGGGGTTCGACATTCAGGAGTGTTGCAATGAAAAATCCTCTTATCTACTGAAGTGCCCAATATTCGAACAAAAAGAGGTTAGCGTGGCACATCCCTAGTACATCAACGACTAGGAAGGGACCCGAAGGATCCCTCGATCTACAATGATGAATCCTTCACGACTTCGGCCTTCAGGGTTTTGGGATCCCAATCTAGTTGGTCAGATAGGTTCACTTAACCACCTAGGGAATCGCCTAACGTCGGTCAATCCTTACGGGTAACTGAGTCTCTCGGTTACCTTCGACTAGTATAAGGATGGTAAGGTCGGTCATACTCTGAAGTCCCAGACTTCCGGAGCTCCGAAGCCAAGAGGACATAACTTCCTTAGGCTTATCCTAAGGTTCCTGGGTATTGGTCATATGGGTCCTCTCGAATGGATTTCATCCACTTGTCTTCTAAATGAAGAAACCTCCTTTCTTCAAGGCTTGAACTTCATTATCCTTTCTGAGATTTACCATGAAATGGTTAAGGACTAAGGACTGGAGTCTTGACCACACAACAAGGAAATATGAGAGAGGTATCCTCTTCATACGGACAAGTTTGGATCGACACGATATCTCTATCTCATCCATATTACAATCTTACATCCTAAGAAGCCTCAGGAGCTAAGCTTTGGGCATACAGTCTATCAGTCAGAAGCATAGGTTCACAAGGATATGAACGCAAACACATATTATGACCATTCCACATAGAAAAACCATTTATAAATACACATATATTAATAAACTCATGCATTCCTCTATTACTTCAGTTCAATACATAAGATAGGAAAATACTTATCAGAACCAGATAACGTGAAGCGACTGTTGAAAGGGGTGCCTATTTCCACCCAACCATAGGCTTAGTCACTCCTAACAGATTTACCATTAGCCACCCCCGAGCTAGACCACGATGCTTTGGAATATAATCCTTCCTTCCAGCTCAGCGACAGTAGGGATGGAGGTTACTCTCCTCTTCCTGCAGGATCTTGGCAATGGTTTACAAAATACCAAGCAAGGAGGACCATCCTCATTTATCAGCATGTATCCTAACCCTGCTAGCCATCTTCCTCCGACCAGAACATGCTCATTTCTCAGTTCTTCCTTGAACTCGAGAGCTTCATCTCTCGTCTCTACACTCTTTGCAGGTCTTCCTCTACCCATTGCACCTTCCTTTCTTTCCTTTCTCAGAAAGGTTTTGTGTGGCTTGAATTCCCAGTCAATGGGCAGGTATGAAATCCTTATAGATGGGTGTTATGTGCCATCCCCTCATTAACTCTTGAGGAGGTCTTCCCACCTATCAGCCTGACTGTAATTCATTTCTAGGTCGGAGGACTGTTCTAGTCTTGAGAAATTAAATCCATTAAGGTATTGGTTTTGTGGAGGTTAACGAAACCATTCTTGGTCCCCTTCACCATATCTTTCATAACATTTGTGGTCTCTCTTTGTAAACCCCCCTTCCAGCAGTCATGCAACACTTATCCATTTTCTAGTAAATACCATAATTTACATTCATTGACCTTTTATACAAAGTTCCATCAAATCAAACATTCACACATATTGAGTTTTCCATAGTCTCTTGGCCAATATAGTTATATTTACAAATTGGGGGAAACAGGGTGTTACAATTGTTTCTTAAGTGACAATGGTGAAATATTCCATGTTCCACTTGTCTTAGTGCCTTGTGAAGGCTTTTCACTTTTTGCTATATTGTGTGGTAACATGTAGAAATGATGTTTATCGACTCCCACCCCAACTGATTTTAAATTTGGAAATTCGGGGCTACCATACTCTAAGACAAGTAGCTCAGGGAATCAAAATGTTGCATAGGTTGCAACATTGGTTTTCTTGGGAGGATATTGGACTCCTAGTGGAAAATGCAGAAATATGGGAACACTACACTCAAAATCTAAGAAGTTGTTTCATAAATTTGAATAATGAAGAAGATCATCTCATTTGGTCTTTGAATCCTACGGGTATTTATGAGAAAATGGGCCACCGGGAAGTGCGCCCCACTTCCTTGGCCACTCATTATGAGGGGGCACTCCTTAATTAGTATTGTAGTTAGTGTTGCAGTTAGTCTTAAGCTTTTTCTATTGTAGATAGTAGTTCGCTTCAACACTTTCCCGTGCAAGCATTTAGTGTGTTTTTAGCAATTATTGTTGTAGGAATTTAGTTATTTTCTGCAACTTCTATTGTTACAATCAACTAATAACAAGAAGGAAAAAACCACCTTTCTTATAGAAGGTCCTCCTCTCTCACTCAAAAAAACGTGATGGTTATTTTCTCTTCTAATTCTTCTTCTCCATTTTCATGTATATTCTATTTTCTCTGCTCTGCGCTATCTAATTTATGTTCTTCTTTATTGCACATTTATTTTTATGTGTGTTTTTCATACATGAATTGCAGATCAATTGGTATCAAATCCTAGATCCAAGTTAGCTTATTCTAAGCCATGAAATTTAGAAGAGAGGCCATCCAACAATTTTTTTTTCTCAGAGGCAGATGTCCTTTTCAGGACTTACAATGTGCCCTCCTCGGGGCTTCCAGTACATTCATTTTTCACCATTACCCACATGCCCTCTTCAAGGTACCGAGTTCCTTATCAAGGCCCTTAGGAGTTCAATGATTCTCAACACAACATCCATTGGCAGATTGGGATCTGTGGTGCATGAAAATTATGTCGCCATGAAGAGAGTCGTCTACAAAGGATTCCACATCCACTTCCACAGCTCCAATTCAGGACTTAACGATGGCTCTCTAGGACCTACTATGTCTACAATAGCATAGAGATCCAACACCCATGAATCTTGATACACACTTCCAATTACCGAAGTTTGTGGGCCAAATGAATTGCGAAGATGTTGACTCTTGGCTTCACAGTCTTTCCACATACTTCCATACATGTCTTGAGATGACAGAAGACATGAAGCTTCATATGTCGGTCTGCAACTCGATAGAATTGCATAGACATGGTGAGACACTCAACTGGAGAATTCTTTCTGGGTCATGGACATATGTGACCTAGTCAAGACACAAACACCACACATTACGACGTGGGTGGGATTTTGAAAGGCGCTCAGAGACCACTTTTATCTCCCAGGATATCGTCAGAACCTTCTTTCCAAATGGTTGCATCTCTCACAACTCTCCCATCAATCAGTACAGAGCTACATATATTTCTTCTGCAATTTGTGCACCCAACTACAGATTTCAAATCCAGAAGAGGTATTGATTGTCAAATTTAATTATGATTTATTAACAATTTTTCATTGTGAAGCCAATTTGTTTGAGTCTCCTTCCTTGGACAAGGCCTTTCTTCGGGCCTTGGTCATGAAGCAAAAATTGGCTCCTCAAATCTTCTCTCCCCCTACTTAACATGGTCCTTCTACTGCTAGTCCTTCACATACTGAGAATTTCATGGTTTCCCCTACTTCCCCATTCACACCTAGAAATGTACCCTGGTGTACCTTTCATAAGACCAAATCGCATGCATTTGCAGATTGTCGGGCACTTAAGAAAATTCACACCAACCAGAATCTATTTGTATAGGTTGCTCAGCCAGATTTCTTTGACCATCCTAAAGTAGTCTCTCTCGACAATCCTACTGAAGTTGACCCTTCTCTGATCCTGATGACCAGTAATGAACTCAATGTCTCTAATATACCTATGTTCACACCTAATTGTCAAATTAAGCATGATTTGGCTACTCTCATCTTAGAGAACGAAAGCCAAAAGAACCTCGTTTCCTAGAACTTGGTCACACGCCTGAACCTCCCCACCACTCCGCACTCGGCCCCATACCAGCTCGGTTGGGTACAAAAGGAAGGACCTTGTCTCACTGTCTCCTAGTGTTGTGTGGTTACCTTTGCGATTGGATGTTTTCGGGATACTATGGTGTGTGATGTCTCTCCTCTTTATTGTGTCGATTTGTTACTTGGCATTTCATACCAACATGCCCAACATGCTATCTATCATGCTAAATATCATCAATACCACTTGCAACATGAGGGGCACACTTATGTAATTACTTCTTATGCTCTTAAATTCACCCAACCTATTATTAACCACATGATCGTTAATCAAATTAGTTTGAACTAATGCATCTCTTTGTGCTTAGTTCACCCCATTAACCTAGACAATTGGAATAACCCTATACCTCCTACCATGGATCCCTCGCTCCAAGAATTTGTAGATGTATTCACACAACCCATGGAACTTCCCCTGTCTCACTCTATTGAGCTCACACTTGATCTAATTCTTGGTGCTTCTTTTCTTGATTCCCTATCCTATCACATCACTCCCCAGGAGGCCACTAAGATGGAACACCCAATTGGTTAACTTTTGAATTTAGGCCATATTCCACCTTCATCATATCCATGTGCATCACCCGCCTTTGCTATGCAAAACAAACATGATTCGAAAGGGTTCCTAGTGACCCCCTACCATGTGCTTAATAAATCCAATGTTAAAACCCGTTACCCCCTACCCCAGATTAAGGAATTGTTGGACCACTCACAAGGGGATTATTCCTTCACACATATGGATTTGATAGTTGGATACCATCAAGTTCGCATGAATGCAACAAGTGATTTGGGTAAATGCGTGATCATTTATCTTGACGATATTTTGGTCTTTAGTAATTCTTGGGCAGAACATCTTCAATACATACGCAACATCCTCAAGCTATTGTGGGCACATACACTTCAGAGAAAGAAATCCTATGTTGGAAACTCATCAGTTCCGCATTTGGAACTCATACTGGACACAACAAGGGGTCGATCAAATACATCTCAAATATAGGTTTTTGCACAATGGCCAGCGCACTCTAATTCCCATGACCTCAATAATTTTTTTCGAAAGGTTGGACACCACTTCACTCAGATTTCACTCGCATTGTGCTTTGCACGAGTTCTTTTTTTTCCATATAGGAATCAACCCTTTGAGATTAATAAGGATGCATTTCAGTTTGCTATTAGGGCGATATTTAAACAGGCAGGTCATTCGATGAAATTCAATTTAGAGACCCTTGCTTCTTCTAGCTCAGCACATTAGCAGCAGGAACATCAATCAGTTCAACGTGTTATTCATGTGTTGACTCAGTGCTATACTCAAGAAGTAGTTTCCTTACGATCATCCCAAGACCATGTGAAACAAAGGCATGATAAGAAGCGCACACCATTGTTATTTCAGTTGGGATATCGTATATTGCTCTTGTTGGACAAGTACCAATTCAAACGCCAACATCATTTGCAATGCAATTTCCCTCATTTTCTAGTAGAAGTGTTGCAGCTAGTTTTAGCTTTTTCTATTGTAGACAATAGTTCACTTCAACACATTCCCCTGCAAGCATTTAGTGCGCTTTTAGCAATTACTGTTGTAAGAATTTAGTTAGTTGTTGCAACTTCTATTGTAATCAACTAATAATGAGAAGGAAAAATCCTCCTTGCTTATAGAAGGTGCTCCTCTCTCACTCAAAAAAACATGATGGTTATTTTCTCTTCTATTTCTTCTTCTCCATTTTCATGTATATTCTATTTTCTCCACTCCGCGCTATCTAATTTTTGTTCTTTATTGCACATTTAGTTTCCCGTGTGTTTTTCAGATCTGAATTGCAAATCAGAAAGACCAGGATACAAAGCCCTTTCTATTAAGGGTAATGACAACCCACAATCCTGGTGGTTGAGGCTACTCTAGAAATTCAAATGCCCATCCAAATAAAAAATATTCATGTGGTTATTGTTAAACAATAAATCACTAACATGGGACATCCTTCAAAAAAGAAGTTATGGGGGACCAGGTCAATGTTGTCTCCATAATCCTAACTCTAAGACTAACTCTCACATTCTTATGGCATGTTCTTATACTCTAGAAGTTTGGTAGGAAAAAGGTTGCTTTACTTGTTCAAACAATGTTTGAAAGGGGAACTCCATTGAAAAATCCCTCGGGAACTAGTGTATGGACAATGATACAAAGAGGTATAAATCTCTCCTTCTAATCATAGCCTCGGGAATCTAGTTGGCTCAAAACTCTAAACTCTTTGAAGATAAGGATACCATGCCATTGAAATGTGTTATCGTCTGAACATCCTCTCTATTTTTCTCAATATAAGAAAGGATGCATCTCAAAGCACTCCCCTAAAGAAGATATAAATAAAGAATTGCCATGAGATTATTTTGGAGTTTCTCAAATTCAAATTAATGGAGACTCTCTTCCTGTGATTCAATGGATGAAAGAAGAATTCAATTTGCACAACTTCACATTGTCACCTATTTTTCATGACATGATCCTACTTCTAAAATCATCATTCTCACATTTCTTTTAAACATGTTTACAAGGACATGAGCTATGAGGAAGACATGCTATCTAAGGATGGAGCTGCCCTGGAAATGGGATCTGGAAGATGACTGCTCCTGCATACTCCTTGGGTATCTTCTTGATCCTTGGTTCTAATTTTCTTTAACACACATTAGATCTCTCTCATTAGCATTTCTCCATAAAAACAATGACTAAGTAGCTTGTAAGGAAGACTTAAATGCTTCTCAACATCTACTATTGAAATTTTGTTTTCTATAAATAAAATTGCAAATTATTTTTCCATAAAAAAAAAATTAAGAACCAAATGAAAACACCACACCTATTCCAAACCATGTAAAAACACCACACCACACTCTAGTCTAAAAGTTCATTTTTGAGAAAAAACTTAGAAGTTCAAATGACAATCACTATACTTAAATTACAGATTTGAAAGGCAAACTTGAATGCTACTCATCATCTATCATCGTAATTTTTTTTGTATAAGAAAAATTGTAAAAAAAAAATTACAAACAAGTGAAAACACCACACCCATTCATTGAGATAGGAACCGTGTGGACAGCATAAGGTTGTAAGCTAGTCAAAGGTAACTTTTGTGAGTAGTTCTATGTGTTCGACTATGACATGAGGAAATATGAGATGCATATTTAGTCGGAATTATCTTTGTATACATGAACGGAAAGTGTGACATTGGAGAACAACCTTGGAATTGTACTCTTTGTATGGTTTAGTATCCTGTAAACATATTTGTGTTGGTTTAAGTATGGTTAAGAGATTTAATAAATTTGAAATTAATTGCTTACTCAAGGTGATATTGTTGGTTTGAAAATTTACTAGTAAATTTTGGTGTAATGATAAACCATAATATGATATCATAGCCTTGACCTAAATTTAATTACCCAGAATTACATTCAAAAAAAAGTGTTATATTAATAACTATACCTAACATACTAACCATCATTACTAGTTTGGAAATTTACTAATACTTACTATTTACGATTTTGATATAATGACAAACTTTAACATAAATATTGTTAAACTAACCATCTTGCTGGTTTGGAAATTTACTAATATTTACTATTTACAATTTTGGTGTAATGGCAAACCTTAACATGGACATTGTTAAACTATAGATCATAACACAGCAGTTTCCAATTTGATACCAAAGTTATAATTCGATCTTCGAACTAAATTTCTACTTCATGATTCGTCCATCAAAGTACACGCCTTTATAAAATTATATGTTTCTCAATATTGATTTATACAGATAATTTGACGACATTTTGCAATGGAAATATACTCTTATTGTCACTGCATGGATTATCTTTCTGCGGTTGATCACAACGTCATAATTGTCAGTACCTTACGATCCCATGGCTCACTTCGGATCGAGCTATTTGGTCAAGTATTGATACTAATGACATAGTGAGACTGATGATGCTGGTCATGCCATGTAGACTGTCAATGTTGTGCAGCGTGTTACTGGTTACATTATATTGTTAATTAAATTAACATGAAATGGTTTTTTTAGCAGAAATTTGGTGATATAAATTTACACGAATCATTATTTTTTGTTATTCAAAATTTATTTTTGAATGTAGAAATGGATTTGCTCTGTTGAAAAATTCCTGTAAAAATCTGATTACACAAAAATAATCACTCAAATCTCGAATCTAACAATTTTTCACCAAACATTTTAACCTAAAGCTAGCTTCTTGCGCACAACCTAACTAACTGTTTATAACCTGAACATATTCTTGCAAATTTGAACCCTGGTATTGTCCAAACTTCATGCGAAAGTCAAACTGCATTGTATGTACCCTGGCTAACAAGATGCTAACATTGAATAGAAAGAATTTCCAGCTTCCTAAATTTAAGCACGGATAGTTGACTATCTAAATCATGAAGCAATCCAATTTTGAAATAAAAAATGCCCCTATAGTTAACTAATCTCTTATAATGTATAGTTAACGACCATTTTATTGCAGGCTGCGATTTTGGGCCTCGAAATTTTTTACACTAATCAGGAATCTGATCTGATGCTAGTACTGTTACGTATTAAAGGGAATGGACTGGGGTTTTCGAACAGAGACAAGTGATATTTGCCCTGGGATTTGTCTAAGAAATAACATTTTTATCAATATTACTACGCAGGTTGACTTGATAAAGATAGGCAAACAATAACCAGAGAGCAACAGCATTCATATTTCTTAGGATATACACCCTTTGAGAATGTCTAAATCAAACAGTGTATATACCAGAATATATTCATTGTTTAGTGATTATTGTTTTCCATTACAAGTGTGAGAAGACTCATATCAACAAGCACAAAGCTAGCTTAACTTCAAATTAAATTAAACTTGATGTAAAAACGAATAAGATGCTTGAACTTAGCCAACTCAAAATCATGAACCATCATCATATCCTTTAAATTTAAATTTAAGCAACAGCAAAGAAACATACTCTCAAAAGATGACATGATGAGGATGCAGAATGCATTGCTTTTACTACTTGATGATTAGAACAAATCTTAAAGTGAAATTAAAGCAAAGAGATAATCATGTAATTTTTTCATAACTGATTTCTATAGAAATGCATTTAAAAGACGGGAGCATGTCCCAAAGCGGTCTAAATTCACATACCTGGATGATGTCAATGCTGCGATACAGTTTACGAATTCTTCATGCACCGATAGCTTCACAGAATGGAGGTCCAACGAGGGAAGGTAAAAGCTTGAAACCAGCAGTCAGAACAGTTCTGAGAAGAAAATATTTCAGATCCAACAAAAAGAGCAGCATTGAACTGGGTAGTCAATAAACTGGTTTGAGCTTCATACGGACCGTCGTATGCAGTAAATTGCAAGGCCCGGTGCTGTTGAACTAGAAAGATTAGGGTTGTCTGTTCGTACTTCGTAGACTGAAATATTGTTATCTGTATGGTTTGCAGAGACAGTATTTCGTTCAACTGAATGTAAAGAGGAGCATCGACAAGAATAATTTTGCTTTGGGATGCGATTTGCAAAGCGTTGATGGTACTACAAAATCATGATGAGCCGAAAAGTGATATTGGCGCGGCTCAATCCGAGATCGCATTACACCTGCACTGTAATTGCGTCATGGGATTGAACCGCCCCAATATCTCTTTCATCATTACATGGCCTGCAATCGATTAGTGCCCCCGCCATTCTCCACCTGTCTGCCACTTAATTCCTGCACTTTTACGACCGCAATAACGCCAAATTCAGTTTTGCATACGTTAACATCTCATCGTATAAGATATAATGAGAAGTTCTGCAGAGAAATCAAACAGAATACAGGAGTAAACATCAATATTCTTTTTTTTTCCGCAATGAAAGGAAAATCAAAAGGAATACAAAGTTGGACCTAAAAAAACTTTATGTTTACATTGGATGCCACAAGAAAACTGAAAAATTCAGTTAAAGAAGCAGATATATGTTTCATGATTTCTTTTTAACGAAAAGATTTCTTACGAAAGAAATGATGAGTGCAAAGAAGAATATAGTACAACAGATATCTCTTCAGATAATGGCTGGCTGCAATAGTGTCAGAATAAGTGGAACCTGAAAATAACAGCTCAGAAATTAAAAAGCAGACTCACAGCACAATTTCCAAATTGAAAGCATAACTGAAAATGCAATACCATAATCCATTATATGTAGACAGAATAAGCGGATACCAATCCCAATGAAAGACTGCTCTCCACTGAAGAGAGCCTTGCTGCCCTACCCCATACCCATGTACACTTGGGTCTGATATTTATCTTAAGTTAATACACATCTAAATTCAGGTTTTCATCTCAGCATTAGTACTTATATAACTTTGCATCTGATATAACTGTATCTATATGTTGATATGCATCTAAATCCAGGTTTAACCTATATGTTCATGCTATGAAAAATTCTGTATAAAAATTGTATTTCTGATGATCTGTGGAGTGTTTTTTTCAAAACTCTTGACACTGTTTTTATCCAGAAATTTTTCTAGCATTACGACACCTATATTTTCATGCTATGAAAAATTCTGTATAAAAATTGTGTCTCTGATGATCTGTGGAGTGTCTTTTTCAAAACTCTTGACACGGTTTTTATTCAGAAATTTTTCTAGCATTATGACAAACTGTAGAAACCTACATACTCTTATATCATCATGTTATACTCATATATCACCATGTACTTATATAACTTTGTTTCTGATATATCTGTATCTATATGTCGATATGCATCTAAATCCAGGTTTAACCTATATTTTCATGTTATGAAAAATTCTGTATAAAAACTGTGTCTCTGATGATATGTGGAGTGTCTCTTTCAAAACTCTTGACACTGTTTTTATCCAAAAAAATTTATAGCATTATGACTAACTATAAAAACCTTCATACTCATGTATCACCATGTATTACTCATATATCACCATGTTAAGGCTATAAAGATAGACGATAGAAATCTTTTATATATCACAAATTTTCAAATTGATAACCTATCTAAAAATGTAATACCATAATCTACTTAGAATAAGCTGATGCAAATCACCATGAAAAACTGCTCTCCAATGAATAGAGCCTTGTACAATTTGATGCATACATTTCTCACTACCCTAGAGCCTATACCCATGTACACCTGGATCTGATATCTATCAAAAGTGAATACACATCTGAATTCAAGTTCCGTATCTCTTCATTAGTATTTAACTAAATCTGGGTCTGATATGTACCTCTATCTTAATATGCATCTAAACTCAGGTTTAATATATATCTCCCAGTTAAAACTGGGTGTAATATATATATATATATATATATATATATATATATATATCACAAGTGTCTTCTATCATTTTATGTAGATTCTAACTGAAAATATGCTTCTACAGCTTGAAAATATGGGTACCGTATATATTCCCCAAGCTGGAGCGTGCCCATGCTTGTAAACTCTAACTTTAACCAGGCTTAGACAGGTTTGAAATAGCATTCATTGTGTATATAAGCGTTTGTCTACCTCAATATTCTACACATATAGTAACTTGGGCAACGCTGATGTCAATGGATGGCTCATGCACCGATGTCAAAAATTAAAACAACAGCCAGATAACGGGCATTGGTGTATCATCCAATCAGGTGAAGTAAGAAATTCAGAGTTGGCCTATAGATTGTTAAATTTTAAAAATATTTAGAACATTGGCAAAATTATTCTTGATCTCTCTGCCCTTGATAAATCTGAGACTAACATAAATCTACGCTGTTTTGCAACACACCCATGCATTATCTTCATTTACATTATTATACAGTTACAGACACAGTCCACCGCTAGGGCTGCAGAATGCACCGCGATCCTCTCAGTGCAATCTAATGTGAAAACCTAAATCTGCGATCCTCTCAGAGCAATCTAATGTGAAAACCTAAATCTAAATCTGACCTAAACGACTGGAAATTAACGAAGACCGCGTAGAAATTCAATTCAAACAGCAGGCAAAGAAAATATATGAATACGCTCGGGGGCTGTTTTGTTTCAATTAAAAGCCATGAAGTAATTTAGTTCGAGACTATGAAGGAGGAGGACTGAGACGTACCGCAATACTATGATAATTCTGCTGTGTATATAAGAAATTCCTGGATCATGAGCTTGGGCACAAAGTGAGCCGATGGTGGATAACTGGCTTTAAAAGGCATGCGGGGTGTCCAAAAAAGTTGATCTGACGAGAGCGGGAGAATGGGAGTGATAGTGAAGGATAAATTGGTTGGGGGAGGTGGTGGGCATGATGAGAGTGGGGAAGATAGTGTCATGCTTGCGTTGAATGATGGTATAAAAATTGTGCGCATGCAATGAGAATGGCCTTGGGATCCCATCTCCAGTGCTTGGGAAGGAGGAATCCTGTGCCCTTTTTGGTGCAATCGATTGAATTCGAGGGAAGTTTCACGGATATCGTGGACAGAGCGAGATAGATATATGGGCTGTCTCATTTGTCGGGCGGGTGTTTGGGTTTCATGATTCCGAGCGTCCCCACGCGTAGCGCACGAAAAGTTGCAGAGGCACCTCTTTTCACAGGCAAAAGGTGGCCGACCGATCTCCTAGTAATTCCATTCACACACCCTGCCATTTTCATCGCTTCAAACTTAAAAAGCCCACCACCACGCCGTGTCTGCTATCACTACTTTGCGTGTTATTATATTAACAATAACGGGATTATTCGCTCCTGCACAGTCTGCCCTTCCCTGCCCTGCCCTGCCCTGTGCCGCATGCCAAAAGCTTTCCCCGAACCCTCTTGGAAGACCGTGTCGGTTCAAATGGCCTGAAGCAGCAAAAATAAGCCCTTAAATTACAAATATACTGTCATATATTTTGACTTCAATTGGACTCGGATATATTGCACGAAAATGACTAAAGGACAAAGTATGAATTTTGACTTTGGAAAATGAATGTACATCTCTTTGCTTTCATGTTTTCGAGATTCTATTAGTTGAAAAAAAGGGAATTGCAAGGTCCCAACTTTCGCCTGTAATACTTTGACATTAATATTTTGGATTTTTAAGATTTAAAAAGTTGAGATGGTTTAGGAATAAAAATCTTTGACATCAATGTTTTGGTTTTTAAAAAGTAAAAATAGTGGAGATGCTTTATGAAGGATAAAAAAAAGTTGAGATCATAGTTGGAAATTGAAATTTATTTTCAATGTTTTTAAAAAATGGTTTAAAAAATAAATAAGTCCACAAGTAAAAATATCCAAGTAATAAATTTTATGATGGCATCATTTCAATTCTTGGTCAGTGAAAAAGGGAAAATTCAAATATTAAAAATCAGGTTTGTCTAATTTTAAAAAGATTACTTTTTGTTTCAATGGAAATTTGGATTGTTAGAGTAAAGTGTTTTAAGTTTATTCTAAGTTGTTTGTCTAATTTTAAAAGAATACTTTTTTGTTTCAATGGAAATTTGGTTTGTGACACAAGTGTTTTAAGTTTATTCATGAAAATATTAATAAAAATCAGAGAAACAAAATAATCTCACATACTTTTATGTAAACATTTATCTTCTCATAAAAAGTTAAATACAATATTTTTATTATACTTATTTTCATTGGTGAATAGTGTTTCTATAAATTATTTTTATTGCATTAAGTTTTTATATATTAAAACAAAAATTAGAAAGTATTCAATTTTTCATTAGTGAAGAATGTTTTTTCTAAAAAAAAAAATTATTGCTTTAAGTTTATATTTATTAAAAAAAATTAAGAAAGTACTCAACTTTTTATGTAGAGGCATTAAAGAGAGATATAATGCTCTAGGTAAATTGGAGAAGGTTTTCATAGCCTAAAAAACTAGGAGGTTGGGGTTTGAAGAACGTCCAAATGTTTGGCAAAGAGTTTGTAATGAAGAGCCCCTAGAGCAGGTAAATGTGGAACTTGGGGTTTGAAGAACATCCAAATGTTTGCTAAAGGGTTAGCAACCTAGAGCCCTTAGAGTTTGTTAAGGGTGATCTTTTGAAGAGTGGTTTCAAAAGGAGCCTAAGACACATTGTAATTGTTCAATAGTGTGGAAATCCTTAGTGGATTCTTATTCATTAATAGGATTTTGTGTAGTCTAAAGAATAGGTGACATGAGGAAAGTAAAATTCGGTTTTAACTCGTAAGTTGGTGTAAAAGGGATACATCTATTGTATTTTGATTTGTGTGAACAAATCCACAAACAAAATATCTTCTTTATTAGTAATGATTATGCAGATGTGAAAAAAAACATGTGGAGAGAAGTATGGATGTTTTTTAGTGATCTGGGGTCGGTAAGGAATATGGCGCAAGAATGGTCCATGCATTCTCAACTACTCATCAATAGTGCCATCAAACTAGATCTTAGAGTGGAAAATCACTATGGTCAAAATATCCAACCAATGCAACATATGTAGCTAAGCTAGGATATGCCTCATTATTTTCAAAGGATGTCAAGCTCGAAAAAGAATGGTGATGGAAGACAATTTGGAAAATGAAAGGTGCATTGAAGGAAAATATTTTATTTTGGCTTTCCATCTCAAATATGTTTCCAATGTGGGATTTTTTTGCAAAAGAGGGCTGAGGGGTTTGGAATCTATGTGTTGTGTAGACAACATGAGGAGTGTATGTATCACTTTCTAGTGGCTTAACATTTCTCCAAAGAAGTCTACAAAGCATCATTTCAAACTTGTTGAAAGGATCATCGAAAATGGGAAAGGGACTCTTTATCTAATGCTTTCAAATCCTAGTGTGAGGACAATAATGTCAATGAATGCAAAGCCTTCCCAATTGCATTCAATTGGGATATTAAGTGTTCGAGGAATGAGATCGTATTCCAAAAATCCTCCTTGAATCATGTTCAATTCTTTTATAGGGCACAATTTTCCTTTGAGGATTATAGAGATACAATAAAGGATATCACTCAATGCTAAATCGATGGTGATTCCTAGGATAATCCTAGAAATTGTGGAGGTCAAGTTGGATTCACTTCAATTCATCTCATCACATTTATTTTTCCTTAGGTTTAAGTGAAGGGTCAAACACTTAGGAAAACTTTCAACTCTAGCAACACTTCTCTAAATAGAAATTGAGAAGAGGGTTGATGTTCTTCAAATCTAAGGTGATTTCAAGCTTATAGTCAATTGGCTAAATAGAAAGTGTAATACCCCTAGGCCAAACCCCAATTGTAAATGTACATATACTTTATAGGTTGGTGAGCTAGTATGTTTTGGGCTAGAGTGCCTTTGTATATATGTTTTAAGGACAGAGTGCATGTGTGATTATGCAAGCAAGATCATGAGATGAAAGGCCAATGAGCCTACCAAATGTAATATGTAATCACGCGTGATGATATTAATAAAATGCATCACTGTTGCATACCAAGTCAGAAAAAAAGAGTATGGGGGGATAGGACTCCATGAGAGGGAAAGGAGGAATAGGGGCTAAGTCAAGGGGGATTACGTCAAGGGAAATTTATAATATTATTCCTAAATTCCAAAATCATGTGATATTTTTTTATCCTAAGTTCCTAAAGGTTCGGAATGAATCACCAAGTGGGATCAAAGATAGTTCATATGGGGACAAGAGTCAAGTTATGAACATGCAAATATAATGTTGGGAATTAGTGTAATTCCATCATTCTGGCCAATCTTTCATTCCATCATTCCATCATCCATGCTATTGTTGCAAGAAGAGTTGTGAAGGTGGTTATGTTGTAAACCTATGCGGTTTGGGTTGAAGAAGCAGTCTATCAGGCCTTTGAAGCATTCTCCTGTGTGAGATAATTGTTGGGGATAGTTTCCCTGTGTGTTAGGCTCATGAGCGATGAACTCTTTGAGAAACCTTGTGTTCCGTATGCCATAGAGATCTGAGACATCCTGGCTAGCCTATTGTTGAATACCTAGAAGGTAAGTGGGATAATCGAAGGATTGTTGAGCAAAGAAGGGGTACACTTTCTAGGGTGGAACAGGTTGTGGGGAATGAGAGATTGCGTGCTCGGAACTATTGTTGGAGTTGGAACCTTGGTCTGAGTTTTATTCTGGTTTTTGTTAAACCTTAGCTTGGCTTAGGTAACCTTTTCCCTGGTGGAGTCATAGCCCCAACTTGGGGGTGACTTGTTTTTGAGAGTTTATGGACAACATAGTCTATAGTTGGGAGGAATGTTTGAGGTCTACATCCAGTCGATGATTAATTAAAAAGATAAGTGTCTTTCATGTGTTTATGATGTTGACTGTGTGTTTAATTATATTATGTTATAATTGTATAAATTTATTCATGGATTATGTGTAGTAGAAATTCATATTTGTTGCTTATGCAGGGAATATTTAGTTATTAATGGTATCAAAGGAAAAACATTTGTGTGGCATGGCCTAGAATAGATGGTAGGGGATGCTACATTATGGTATCAAAGCTAATTGTTTGAGTTTGTTGGTAATGGGGAACGTTACATTGTGGTATCAGAGACACAAGTTCAACACTGATCCTGCATGGGCCATTGGACAAGTTCATGTAGAAGTTGAAATTGCATAAATTAAGCTCAAAGAATGTTTGCAACTTGCTTGACAAAATTCTCTAGGAAAAGCTTGGGAATTTGCCAGCAATTTTGGGAGAATTGTATTCAAGGGTTAAAATCCCCAAATTAAACCATTTCTTAGGCATTTTAATCCTATAATCCACCGAATCTCAAGAGTTATAGAGTCGTTGGAGCAAAATGGGGAGAAATTGGGAAGAGCCCCAATTTTTGAAATGGAATTGGTTGAGGAATTGACACAGAAGTGTCGAATTTTGTGTGAAATAGTCAAATTGAGAACAACAGGGCTGAAATTGTCCATAGGAATATGAATTTCAAAGCTTCCATGGAATCCTATGCGAAAATTGAAAATTATGCATTTTTGGAAAAAAAACAAAATTTGGGTATTTTTTCATACATAACGTCAGCAGTGACATGGAGGCCATGTGGTGGTGATGTGGTAGTTATTTGGTAGTGATGACATGGAATTCCATGGTGGAAGGTCCACAATGGTGGTCGGAGGCATGGTGGCTAGTTTGATGGCGAGATGTCAGGCCACAATCGTAAGGTAGAAAACTAGCGTGGAGGGGTGGCGGGCTATGGTATCAACTGAAATTGTTGGTAGTATTTCATGTTGGGCAGAGTGGTTTTGAAATATCCTGTGGTGATGCAAAACCAATAGGAATTCTCCATGTATCATGGGAAAAAACCACAATTTCATAACGAAGGGGTGGTTAACTTGTGTGCATGTTGACCATGTGAAATGAACCACAGTCGTCGATCTTCCGATCATATCAGCCATTAGATATTGCAACTGGTAGGTTCACAGTGGTTGAGTGGCAGTCCATAGTAGCATGGTTGATAGTGCGCGGTGGAAGGCCCATGGCTGACGTGGGTGCTGCATAGGTGAGGTGGTATTGAGCAATACCATAAGCAGTACCGCGTGATAGCAAGGTGGTTTTCAAAAAACAAATTGGTGATGCGAAGCCAATGAGAAGATGCCACGTATCATGAGAGAAAACCACCATTGCATCGTGGAGGGATGTTAACCCTCACGCAATTTGACAATGAAAAATTGTCGAGAGTCATTGATCGTGATGCAATCTCCACCGTTAGATCTAGGGTGGGGACAAGTTCACATGTTGAGGGAAAAAGGGGCACGAGATGTGACATGTCCATCCCCGTAGCCTATGTGGAGGCGTCAAGTGGATGATTGGTAGAGAAGATATGAACCTTTAGTTGCATATCCATTGCAATGGTTCCATGTGGTAACCAATATGGGTGAGTCCATAGTAAGTTTAATTAAAATTGCTTTATTAATTTATAAAGTGAGATAAAGGTAAAGGTTATAAAATAGAGAAGTTAGAAGGTATTGAAGGCTGACAAGGCAGGGCCAGGGTGGCCAAGGAGGCTAACATGGATTCACCTTGAGGTGTTAGGTGGACCCAAAACTCTATATTAGCCACCAAGTCAACATATATCAATGAAATTTCTTAGAAATTTATAGTTTTTTATAGGTCATAATCTTGCAGGGCATTTTTGAAGGTCAAAACAATGTTTTTAGGAGACCTAATTTGTTTATATTGTGCGTGTCGTAGGCATCATATAGATTCTTTGCAACCTAAATAAAAGAGCTCGGGGATATATTTCCAAGGAGCTATTATGTTTGTAAAATGGAGCTTGTATGAGAAAGTTACAGGCTAATCAGTGCAAGGTATATTTTCAGTACCCACTGACTTCCAGAGGGAATAACTCCCTACTGAGAAGTCAGTTTGAGGAACATGACTGGTCTATGGAAATATATTGAACCATAGAATAAATATATGGACTTAGATTTGGGATCTGAGTACATAAAGTGTACAAGATGAGAGATAATATTCTTGTAGCGTTCAATGCTAAAAGGGGAAAACAATTAAAACTTTAGGAGGTTGTAACTAGCAGCTTAGATGTTGGATGAATGTAAAACTTGTTCAGAATTCTCAAAATATAGGAATGAGGAAACCCAATTAGTATTTTGTCAAAATTCCAAAATATTTGGTTTTTGGAATTAACTCCACCAGATAAAGAGTGGACTTAAAGGAGGTAATTGTGCATAATTTTATAGATTTGTTGAATTATTGTGTCTAAAAAATCTTATTGCACGTAAATTTTACAGAATTAGAGGCACAAATAGAATAGAGAAGTATCAACAAAGATATCATAAACATGGAAGATGCACAGAGAACTTACATCCATGAAGATGAAGTCAGGGGATTGCACGTCAAGTTGGGTAATGTAGAAACCAATTCAAATGGACATGGAGAAGGAAATGAGGAGAGAAGAAATTTGGTAGAGACTATAAAGAGTATGCAAAGAGATGTTTTGAGCTATAAAGTTGATAATGAGAGGCTTATGAAAGTTCAGGATCCATAGAATGGCTTCAAAATCAAGTTGTTGTAGAGCTTAGATGAAATAGAGAAGAAGGTGGATAAGGAGACAGACTCCAGTAAATCAAGGGATCATAGATCTCATGCCAAAAAGGAATAATATAGGAGTGTTGGTAGGAATCATCATCACTCACCAAGACACTCATTTAGATGAGCATACAGTAGTCCAAGTTTATCTCATGTTAGAAAGCATAGCAGAAGGTCTGGGGTAGATGAACTACAAGGAGAAATGAGGAAGATCAAACCTCCTACCTTTGATAGTGAGCAAAATAAGGATGAGGATGTCTAGGCTCGGATATTATGGATGAGGAGGTACTTCAAATTGTATAATTATTCCTCACAAACAAAAGGAAAAATTGATATCTACCAGCTCAAGGGAAAAGCATCAATGTGGTGGTACCAGTCTATGAAAGTAAAGAACATTAATGAGAAGAACATCATTTGGAAGAAATTCAAAAAGTATTTCATAAGAAATACTTGTACAAGCATTAATATGATAGGAATATGAAGGATTTCTTTGAACTCAAGCTTTGGAGCATGACCATGGATGAGTATGAGAGAAATTTCTTATAATTGTTTAGGTATGTTGAATTCGTCAAGGCTGAGCAGGTCAAGATTTAGAGGCTCCTAATTGGGTTACCTTCCATATTCAGTGATAAGATACAATATGATGATCCTAAGACATTGGAGGAAGTAATAAGGAGATCCAAGTTCCTTTATGATTGACCAACTTTTCAAAAGGCTTGGGAAAGATGGAGCAGAGGAAGAAAGGTGATCTAAAAATGATAAAGGTTTACGTATAAATATTGCAAGTGGAAAATATATGTGTCTTGGGCAATTGGATCAAGTTGCAAGCACATAAAAATTATTGAGTTTTTACTTAAAATTAACAGCATAAACAATCATAAAGAACCATCAAAAGTAAGCACATAGCATAGAAAAATGATAAAAAAGTTCACCCCTCTCTTAGGCTACATCTCTTGGTCCAGCTTCCAATGGATCATTTTCATTATATGCTCAAAAGTGTTAAAACAATGCTTTACAATTCTCAAAATGAAAAACAGTTGGGCCCAGTGGCTCCATAATGTCTAAAAACCCCTAGCTGGGATCTTTCTGCACCTGGTTTGGCCAAAAATTGAAGAAAATACCCTTCCTAAAAGTTTTTCCCCAATATTTGTTGTCTTTGCTTGGAAGAATGCACCCACTGTGCAAAAAATTGGCCTTTGTATAACCAAACCTAGCTCCTACATGCATTTCAAAATGTGGGTGTATTTTTCATGTCGTTAGAATGACTAGCACCTTTTTCGACGAAGATCCTGGTTGCATGGCCCCATGTGGCCAAGTGTTGGACTGAATTTTCACATTCATCGGTCGGCCCACTCCAGTCCTTCGCGCACTTGGTCATGTGGTAGGCGTTGGTGTGTGTTACCATGGTATGAGGCTTAGCCCCAACCCTTTTTCATCCCAAATTATTCCAGGTTCAAACTCAAATAGAAATCGTGTCATACTAAGTTAAGTAACACCTTGTAGGGTGGTTGGTGGCCCAACCTACACGAAGTCTTTCCACTTGTTGGAGGTCACAGGTTCGATTCTGGTGTAGTCCAAAAACATTTATACAACGAGGGGGTGCCACGTGGTGGCCCCTGAGTGGGCCACGTGGCACCCAAACATTGGTCCATCTATACCACTGCCACCTTCCATGTGTCAACCAATTATTGGTCCATGTCACCTACCTACCAAATCACCTACCCAGTCAACATTCTATTCACCCTTGCACGTGTCCATGCCATTTCAGTTGTACATTCGTACAGACTGTACGGTCGGCTGCCATGCCAGCCTGTACAAACTGTACAGTCAACAATTTTTTCATGTTTGCGAAAATGGAAAGAACCCGATAACTTCCTCATACAAACTTCATTTGAGCCCTTTCAAGTTGCGTTGGGATCGTGAGGATGATATCTAATCAATGAAACCATTTTCGAGTAATTTCAAGAACTTTTATTTTTTAGCAACGTTTTTATCCCCTGGATCACTTCTCCCCATTGGGAAGCTTTTGGACCTCCAAAAGACTATTTCAATCAATCTGTAGATGAGGGTACAGTTCCCTCACCCTTCCAAATTTAATCCATTTAGCTTTGCTTGGATTTGTTCCTTTGAGACCAACATGAAGGTACTCCACATTCCCTCGTTTTGAAGTTTTTATCTTTATGTCAAGGATTGTACCCTCATGCAATTCTAAAATATATTATGGTGAGAAGTCATCTATTGAAGGAATATGAACATGCTCTCCTTGATCATCAATCAAAGGAGGCTCATACAATCTTAAATTATCAACATTAACAACTGTATACATTTGCATATAAGGAGGCAAATCCAAACGAAAGGCATTGTTACCAATGTTTTCAAGAATCTTAAAAGGTCCATATCTAATTGGTTTTAGCTTTTTACCTTCTCCTTTAAGCCTCTCTTTTCTAATTTAAATCCAAATTTCATCACCAACTTGAAAACTGTGATCAACACGATGTTTGTCATGTCTTGCCTTGTACTTGGCTTGGCTCTTTTCCAACTGTTCTTGTACCTTTTGATGCACTAATTGAATTTGTTCAATGAACTTCTTTGCTCTATCAATGTCAGAATGATCAATAATAGCAATATCCTTCCCAAAGAAAAAATCTAAAGGATATTTTGGCAAGTAACCAAAACATGCCTCAAATGGAAGTGTTTGAGTCAATGAATGCTTAGCTCGGTTATAAGTATGTTGAATGTAGTGTAGGTGCTCATCCCAAAGCTTAAGATGTTTGTTGTAATAACCACGAATAAGATGTACTAATGTTCTATTCACCACTTATGTTTGACCATCAGTTTGTGGATTAAATTTGGTCCTCTTTTTCAACTTGGTGTCCATGAGTTCCCATAAGCTTGACCAAAAGTTCCCAAGAAATCGAGAATCTCGATCAGAAATAATGAATTTGGGCAACCCAAATTGTACCCATACATGTTGAAAGAATATTTGTGTCGTTTTTGTAGCTGTAACCTACTTCTTATAATGCATAAAAATACACATTTTGTTGAAACAATCAACCACAACGTAAAGATAATCATGATTCTTTTTAGACATAGGTAATCCTCCTACAAATTCCATGGAAATGCTTTCCCAAGGATGGGAAGGAACTGGAAGTGGAGTATACAATCCTAACTTTATGTTGCTAGGCTTACTTGTAGCACATAAAGAACATCCTCTTACATATCATGAAACACTTTCATTCATTTTAGGCCAATAACAATACCTTTGCAAATTAGCCATCATCTTGCCTACACCAAAGTGGCCATCAATAAGAAAAGAATGCGCTTCCCTTATGATGTTGACTCTTTCACCATGTGGAATACATAGCTTGCCAAAATGATACAAAATCTTATCATGCACATGGTAATCCAATTCCTCAACTTGGTTAGAATGACACAAAGTTGCATAAACCTCTTTAAAATCAACATCTAAAGCATATTGGTCAACATAGCTCTCATGCATGATAGAATTATGATTAAGAATAATTGAAACACTAACAATAGGCCTAGAAAGCATATCAGCAACTTTGTTATAAATGTCTTTCTTATACCTAATAACCAAGTGGAACTGTTGTAGGAAACACATCCATCTGAAGTTCCTTGCTTGTTGTAGCTTTGTTTGTGATTGCAAGCATTGCAATGGTTGATGATCTCTGTGAATAATAGATTATTTTCCCAACAAATAGTGTTTCCATTTTTTTACACTTTGCACCAATGCATACAACTCCTTGTCATAAGTAGGATAATTAATCACAACACCATTAAAAGTTTCAAAATGATAACAAATGGGCTTACCATGTTGCAACAAGACTACTCCCATGGAATAATTACTTGCAATGTTTGTTTGTATCTCAAATGGTTGTCTGAAATCAGGAAGTTCAAGAACTAGATCTGAACTAATTTTCTCCTTCAATGTATCAAAATATTTTTGTTTCTTTCCTCCCCATTGGAAAACCTTCTTAATGCTTGTCACGACATGTAATGGAGATGCAATTGAAAAAAGTTAGTAATAAACTTTCTCCAATATTGGGTTGCTCCCAAAAAGCTTCTAACCTCTATTACATTGTTGGGCTTGGGCTAATCTAAAATGACTTTAATCTTGGAAGGATCTATTTTCAGTTCTCCTCCTCCAACAATATGTCCCAAGTAAACAAGTGAGGTCTTTCCAAACTCACATTTAGACATCCTTAAAAAAAAAATTCTTTCTTCAAGACATATAAAACTTGCTTCACATGCCTAACATGTTCTTCACAAGATTTTCTAAATATCAATATGTCATCCAAGTAGACAATTACACAATCATCAAGAAAAGGCCTTAAAACATCATTCATCACTCTCATGAATGTTGCAGGAGCATTACAAATCCCAAATGGCATAACCATCCATTCAAACAAACCTTGCTTTATTTTGAAAGTTGTCTTTCATGTGTCTCCTTCAACAATCCTAATATGATGATAACCACTTCTCAAGTCCAACTTAGTGAAATACTTAGCATCTTTCAATTGATCAAGCAAATCATCAATTCTAGGAAGAGGGTAACGATTCTTTATCGTAATCTTGTTCAAGGATATGAAATCTACACACATGCGCCATGTACCATCTTTCTTTGGTACTAAAACAATTGGTGACCCACATGGCGATGTGCTTGGCATGATAACCCCTTTGTCAAGCAACTCTTGGATTTGTTTTTTGATTTCAGCATTCTCCATGACTAACATCCTATACATGTCAATGTTTGGAAGAGAACAATCTTGTTGCGATTGGATCTCATGTTGGATACCCCTTTTAGGAGGAAATACATTTGGCTCCTAAAACATATCATCATATTTGTTAACAACCTCATATAAATCAGATTTTAACTTTGCATTACATCCTTGGAAAGCTTTTTTTTCAACATTGTCTTTGGGTTTTATCATCAAGACTAAAAAACTCTTACTAGGATTGGCTAATCTTTTCATTTGTCCAGCATTTACAAGTGAAAATTTCAACTTCTTGGTATGTTCTCTAACAATGTACTCAACTCCATTTTTAAACAAATGATATTTTTTCTCATGAATATGAAAGATGGCTCTCCTATCATATAAATATGGGCTTCCCAACACAATACCACAAATATCCAATGAAATGACATCAAGCTCTACCTCATCTATAAAGTTTGTAGTGATGGAAATTCTAAGTTTACATATTTTTGTCACATGCGATTTGGCATTGTCACATATCCAACCTAGAGGATATGGTTTAGGATTAGGAGTTGTTTCCAAATGCAATTTCTTGACAGTGTCTTCAGAAATGAGGTTTTCTTGAGAACCAATATCAAATAGAGTATCTATCTTGGTATGATTTGAAATAACCCTTATGTGGAAAAGATATATTATTTATTTTTCATGTTGAGTTTCATTAAGGCTACTACTGGAAGAACTAGTACTGGAAAAAGAGTCCTTACCTTGAAAACCCATGGTTGTGATTTTTGTTTCATCTCCCAGATCAGATCCTAAATCATGTTGTGTAGTTGCAACAGTCTTTGGTTTTCCTTTGTTATTGAAATTTTTCGGTTTCTTTTCAGGATGGAGTTTCCAACATTGGTCTTCATCATGGCCATATTTTGAACAATGTTTACATGAGAGTTTTTCTCCCTCTTTCTTGACTGAATCAATCTTCTTTCTGTTTCCTTTGAATTTCCACTTTCCTTTGTCTCCATTATAAAATGGTTTCTTGCTTCCCTCTTGAGGATCATTCCTCCCTCTTGTTTCTAAATGAGTTTCCTGTACATAAAATTCATCTAGATTTGTAGGGTTAAACATAAGAATTGTGTGTCTCAAGTAGCTATGCAATCCTCCAATGTATTTGAGTAAAGTTCCTTGAAAATATAAATCTATACCCAAAATCAAATCTCTTCTCCTAAATTCTTGAGTGTAGCTTTGCACATTTTTCCCTTTATCTTGTCTAAAGGCTTTCCAATCCGTGATAGCTTTCTTCATGTATGCTAATGGATAAAATTGCCTTTTAATTTCAACAATAAAATCATTCCAAGAGGATAAAACTTTACCATGTTTCTTCATGTCCTCTTGCATTTTGGCTTCCCAGCAAACGAGTGTTGCACTTTCCAATCTCACATAAGCAAGTTGAATCTTAGTTTCATCATCTTGGATTCTTTTTATACTACAATAAACTTCAATCTGATGAATCCAATTATCCAATTTCTCAGTATTTACCTCTCCATTGTACATAGGCAATTCAAACTTAATATCAATCTTAAGCAAAGGAGTTTGTGGAGTAATTTTACCATGTTCTTTTGGAGAATTTGGAGGTGGTTGTGAAATGGTAGAAGAAGTGGAAGATGGAGGTGGAGTGGAACCATTCCCTCCATTCCCTTTTGGAGTGTTATCATCATTACCTTCATTACCTCTTGGAGGATTTGAGACTTCTCCTTGCAACCTTGCATTCATTTCTTCAAATAAAACTTTCACCATTTATGTCATATCATAAAAGGCTTTTCTGAAAGTTTCCTCTTCTGAAGTAGGAATTTCATGAATCTCCTCATGAGCCATACTTGGTGAATGCCTCCTTGAAGCTTGACATGATTGAATGTTTCTCCTTCTTGAAAGTTGATATCTTGGATATACAAGTTGTCCTTCTCCTCTTGTGAGCTTCAACCTTGTAATCATCAGAAAAAAAAAAAAAAAAAAAACACTTGCAAACAAATCAAACCTTCAAAAACCTTTTATCTGATACCAACTTGATCTGAAAATGATAAAGGTTTGTGTATAAATATTGCAAGTGGAAAATGTATGTGTCTTGGGCAATTGGATCAAGTTGCAAGCACATAAAAATTATTGAGCTTTTACTTAAAATGAACAGCATAAACAATCATAAACATCCATCAAAATTAAGCACATAACACAACAAAATGATAAAGGAGTTCACCCCTCTCTTGGGCTACATCTCCTGGTCCAGCTTCCAATGGATCATTTCATTATATGCTTAAATTTTTTAAAGAAGTTCTTTATAATGCTCAGAATGAAAAAAAGATGGCTCCAATGGCTCCAGAATGTCTAAAACCCGCTAGTTGGGTTCTTTCTACACCTAGTTTGGCCAAAAATTTAAGAAAATACCCTTCCTGGAAGTTTTTCCCCAATACTTGATGTCTCTACTCGCCAAAATGCACCCATTGTGCAAAAACCCGACCTCTACGTAACCAAACCTATCTCTCGAATGCATTCTAGAATGTGGGTGAATTTGTTGCACCGTTAGAATGACTAACACATTTTTCAACAGAGATCTCAGTCACATGCCCCATGTGGCCAAGTGTTGGACTAAATTTTCGCACCCGTCAGCCGGCCCACTCTAGTTCTTTGTGCACTTGGTCATGTGTTAGGTGTTAGTGTGTGTGACCACGGGTTGGGGCTTAGCCCCCACCCTTTTTCCACCCAAATGATTGCAGGTTCAAACTCAAATAGAAATCATGCCATAATAGGTTAAGTAACACCTTATAGGTGGGCTGGTGGCCCATCCTACATGAAGTCTTGCCACTTGCTAGAGGTCGCGGGTTCGATTATGGTGTATTCCAAAAAAAATTATACAACGAGGGGGTGCCACATGGTGGCCCCTGAGTGGGCCATGTGGCACCCAAATATTGGTCCATCTATACAACTGCCACCTGCCACATGTCGACCAATGATTGGTCCTCATCACCTGCCTACCAAATTGTTATAACCCTAAATTGCACCATACATGCACACCTGGCATCAGGCCCTCTTACTTGTTATTTTTGTCAAGCCATCACTGAGCAACTCTTCTTAAAAACTCTATTTTTGAAGATGTGTGCGTCCTGCACCACTACTGCCCTCGTACACACGCTTGTTGCACCACTACAGTTCGCGTACATATGCTAGTTGCACCATTACATCCCACTTATACCCACAAATGTTTCAAAAAATAAAACGTTGCAAGGAGTTTGTTGAGATTACGGGCTGTTGGGCAGTTTCCCAATTGTTCCATCGCTTATAGCTCGTCACCCAACCGAATAACCATCCTTTTTTCATATAAAAGGAGGTGTTGGGATCTCATTCCTAGGACAATCATAAGAACAATGAAACTTTGTATGTTTCACATCCCCTCCTTGCCCCAAGAATTTGCAACCACATTATGAGTTTTGCATTAGAATTCCCATTCTTGCCCTTTTTCCTCCATTGTAAGCCTATGCCATTTCCTTAGAAGAAGTGTGAGAGGAGAAAGATACATAGAGGTGCAGTTGGAGCTTGGTGAAGAGGATCTTGGACCAGGTTCAAGGAGCAGTCATCGATCTCATTGTAAGTAAACTTTTTGATATCAATAAAAGGAATACTTTTTTTGTCCCGAATATGATGTGTTCAATCTTTATGTTTGATTTATGTTTTATACTGACATCTAACCCACTAATTCATATCTGAGATGCATGTTCATTGTTCCTTTTTTGTTTGTTTGTGAATGTAGGTCAACCTTGGGAGGAGACTTGTATTTGAGGAGCAATCGAATGTGAAAGGATTGACATCGTACATGGAGTTCAAGGTAGAGTTACCAGATCTATTTACTTTGTATTTCTTGTATGAATGTGGGGTATATTTGAGGTAGTCTAAAGAGTAGGAGACTTTCATACAGTTAGATCTGCCTATATGTTAAACCCTAGTGTAGTCCATAGGGGGGTTTTCCCACTATAGCAGAATTGGTTACCATATTGGGGAGACCTCTAGGGTTTTAGGGGATTTTATGGATGTTTGATTGGTTTTTACCTTTTGAGTTTATTTATGAGTCTATTGAGTCTTTAAGGGATTTTGGTCACCTATTGGTTCCATACCAGTTCTCCCTGCCCTGTCAGTCTACCTGTTTGTTTTCTTTTTTTTTGAGAAGTTACAGAGGTGTACGCAGCCTGTTGTGGGTCAGAACGCGTACATACACGCCCTGCATTTAGACAACCCACGTACATACGTAGGCTGTTGAAGCACCAATAGTGTGCCTCTGCCAAGAAACTTTTTCTTTAAGAAGGGGCAGTCAACCTCTTCCCTGATTGAAGTTTTACTTCTCAGGGTTTCTTAATTAAGTACAGTGTCTCTGTTTTTATAGTCGAAGCCTCGGTTTGACATCAGTTTGGTTATCTTTTTTAAATATTTCTTGTGTTTCCTAGCTTTTTAAACTTATTTTTAGCTTGAAATTTTAAGAAAAATGAGTTGCATTTTGAATCATGTATTCATCAGTTTCTTTTAGAATCTTTTGTTATTTTTTCTTTGATTGGAAGAAAATATATAAAAAACAAAACTTATTTTGTTAGGTCTCTTTCTTTCTTTGCATTTTCTTTACATTGTTTTTTTTTTTTTTAACAAGAACGGTTATGTTTCATTAGGCGGCGTTCTAGCAAGCCAGAACCAGAAAGTTACAAATCTGAAGAAGGTTGGTGACCTCTAACAGTGCTGCCAACCTTCTTGTAAATGTCTTGGTAAACCCATCCCATTTGCTTCTGGAGCTAATTCGAAAAAATGGCAAAAATTGCTTACACGAGTAAATTCTCACAAACTGTGAACACAAAAGAAGACAAAATCAAAACATTAACTGGAGGGGGGTGGAATTTTCCTCTTAAAGAAGGGATCCAGCTTTTTCTGAGAGCATGAAGAAATGTTGGAGACTGCCTCCTTTTCTCTGCGTGCTTTGTTGGACTTTCGTCCTCGGGTAAGAGGTGGAGACGGGACTGAATTATCTTCAGGATCAGAAGTTTCCACAGAATTGCTAGATGGGACTGACACAGTCAGACCTGCCGAGGCAAAGGGAACTGGACCTGAGGCCCGCAATTCTCTCGTTGCTACTGGGCCTGGGGGGGTGAAGGCCGGAAGGCTTTCATCTGTCGGAGGATCTTCCTTCGCTTCTGTTGCTTCTAGATCTGGGGCTTCATCTTCCTTTAGCGCCTCAAAGCTGTTTTTATTTTCTAGATTTGCCTCTGTTGAATAAGTGGTCTTTGGAGCCTGGGGTAGCGGATCCTTTCGCCTTGGTTGCCTTCGTCGGTTGGATACTGGCTGAAAATCATCTTCTTTGACTGGTCCCGGCTCATCAGGGACTTTGGGGCAACTTTTTGCAAAATGACCGTATGCATGGCACCGGAGGCACTTAAACGGGATCTGCTCGTAGTCTAGCTCTTGGATATGGCACCATTCCCCCAGGGAGAGATTGATGGCTTCCGGTATTCCTTTCTCAAGGTTAACCTCAACACAAATACGAGTGCAGGTATACTGGTCCCCTTTCGGTTCCACATTGTCCAGGAAACGCCCAAGCTTGTTTCCAATGTCCTCTAGAGAGCTTCTCCCCCAGAGATGTATGGGGAGGTGAGGCAGCCTAACCCAAACAGGGGCTGCGGTGATCTCATCTCTAGGATTGAATTCAAGAGTCCAGGGGGCTAAGAACAATCCTCTCGACCCCATGAAATAGGGTCCAAATCTGAAAATTAGGTCCCGGTCCTCTTTGCTTGAGAAACTAAAGACAAAAAAACCCCTGCCTACTGCGCTCCGAGTAACTCTTTCCTGTATCAGCGGCCTCCATCGTTCTTCAATCCATGCCTCTACCATTTTGGGGCTGGGCCATAACCCCATAAACTTTCCGACGAGGGCCTTTTCTGCCAGATAGAGGGAAAGGTTGCAAGGTTGCTCTGGAGAAAGCTCCAAAGAAGGGATCTCCTCCATCTTCTTAACAAACTTAGACAGAAGAGAAGGCTTAGATTTAGGTCCTGTCGAGCAGACTAACGCTTTGAATGCTTCCAAAGGATCCTCCTCATTCTCGACAGTCGGATCTGAAGCCATCTTGGCAGGGCGACGACCACCGGAGGCTACCACTGCTTCAGATCACGAGCGCGTAGGAGGGACGCGCTGGAATCGCCTAGTCGCGCCCTGAATGTTGAGAATTTCTCCAGATCGCGTGCGCGCAGGAGGGGTGTACTAAAACCACCGAGTCGCGCCCTGTAAGCTGAGGGAGACCTGGATCGGTAGCTGCAACGAAGCTCAGCGTCCCTGCAAGAGAAAAAGGAGTGATGGTGGCTAGGGTTTGGGCCCTAGCCGCATTGGCAGTCTGGTTCGAGGAACATCGCTTCCTACCTTGATTTGAAAAAAACTGTTATTCCAGAAATCTTATTAACAAAAAAAATTAAAAGATCAACTCAGAATTATTCATTTTCTTTACATTGTTATTTGAAAAAAAAAAAAAAAAAATAACATAGTGTTGTGTTTTCTTCTCATCTTAAAAGCATTTCAAAAGAGAAATAAGAAAGATAATCCTTCTTTGCTAGTGTTCTTATAAGTTTATTTTTTCGCAAGAGTTTTAACAACATCAGTTTCACTACTGCACTTTTTGAGTAAATCAAGCTTTAAAATGAACGCTAATTTAAAATCAACTAGACTTTATGTTTGTAGGTTCAATCAACTAGTTTAGGGTTAGAGCCTTGAATTAGGTTGGAGAGGAAACTCTTCAAGGCTTTTAAACAAACATTGGAGTCAGAGCTAGGGAGTGTAAAAATTACAGTAAACGTGAAAATCATCCGGGACCCCCCTCTAACATAGGGGCTAAATACGTGGTCGTGTGCGGAAAGGTAGCGGACATAACCCCTCCAAAGCTGGACCAAGCATAGTGGGGAACGCATATTGAGGACTTGTCATGGGATATTGTCGATTGCATTTGCCTACAGATCTTCGTGGACCCCGAATCCATTCGGGATACTCAGTTGTCTTCCAGACCACTTACTTTCGATACCCTCAGTAGGTTTCAGGCTTGTTACCCTGCTCATTGCGGTCCACTCGATTGTCAACTGTACCCGCCTGGTGATTGTTCGCGAGCTGGCAACTTAGTTTCCTTTATTCTAGGGACTTACACATGTGACTACAGGGTATACCGCGGTACCTAGAGAATACATTAGGCCACACTTTGCAGAGTATACCCGGAGGGTGCTTCCGTGTTTGAGTTGCACTTGCACCGGTAAGTTCCTTAAGTGTTGGTTGGCATAACTGTTCTTCCAACTAGATAGTGTCTGCTTGATTTTCCTTTAGGGGATTTTAGTGTGTCCTCTATGCTCCTTAGTTTTCCATAGTGAGTTAGTCAGTCATTGCTTTGCGTCTCTGACCTAGGGTGGTAGACCGCCCACTCCACCAGTCGAGAGGACTTTTTGGTCTTCCACTTAGAAACGTGGAGCCGCCTCTCTATAGGTGTTGTTTTTATAACACTGGTTCATTGGAGTCAGTGTGTGAGACTTTTACAGACTTGAACGATCCCGTAAGGGGAGAACCTATGCATAAGATATTCATGACTAAAGTTCCCAACGATGCCAACCAAGGAACCCCTTCGCAAGGATATTATTGTGCTTTTCCTTTCTTCGGAAACGTTGGTGTCCCTTTGATGGCCACTTTGTACATTCCTAGGTTGAATGTGGGATTACTGGTTTGGTTGGGTACCATTCCAAATGTCCCAAATTCTCTTGATGCTTCTCAATTAAGAACTTTATGTCATGGGCATCCTGTTGATGTTCTTTCATCTGCAAATTCTTCTCCTCCTCCTTCTCCCACCTCTGGTGAAAGTACAGTTACTAGTAACCGGAAGTCTAAATGAAGTAGAAAGAGGAAGAATAGGAAGAAGAAATCACCAACCTCTGCAAGTCATGTTGGAGATAGGTTGTCAACCTATGCAAGTCATGTTGAAGACCAACACCCAGCCTCTGCAAGTCATGCTGGGGGCACGAACTTAGTCCCTACAAGACATACTAGATTTCAATCACCAACCTCTGCGAGTCATGTTGGAGATAGTTCCTCAACCTCTACAAGTCATGTTGAAGACCAGCACCCAGCCTCTGCAAGTCATGCTGGTGGCAAGCACCCAGCCTCTACAAGTCATGCTGGGGGGAAAATTCCAGTCACTGCTAGTCATACTGGAAATAGGTATGTAGCCTCTGTGAGTCATGTTATCGACCAATCACCAACCTCTGCAAGTCATGTTAGTGATATGTCAACAACATCTGCTAGTCATGTTGGGGACAAGCAAGCAACCACTACTAGTCATGTTGGGGGCATTGATTTTATTGAGAAACCTAGATGGATAGGACGTAAGCCTAAGTTCCCTTGTAATTTTTGCGAGGGAGATCACCTTACTCATTTGTTCCCTAGCCTTCCAGAGGTACGAAGATTGTGGTCCCTATTTGCAAGCTCTTCTGATTCTGAGTCTTCTGAGGTTTCCTCGCAGCCTATTCAGCCAATGGTTGAGAAATTGGTCACGCCGATGCAGTCCTCAATTGATCACACTCTTCTCTTCGAGAGTGTCGATTCTACCAAAGTGGTCACGCCGATGCAATCTTCGGTTGATCCCACTCCTCTCTTGGGGAGTGAAGTGTCTACCGACTATGTTTTTATCATTTCCAGTTCAGTACTTTCATAACAAGGGGGCATTTCTCTCACTTTGAGCACACCCCCTCCAATCCCTAGGATGGTTTCCTTTGATTGGAATGACCTTGTTGAGCCTCGTCTTCCTTCTTCCACACCCTTTCAAATAAGGGTTGAAGTTAATTCAGCAAACATTTATCGATGTATTGTGGATGAAGGAGCCTCTGCAAGTATTTTATCCTCCTCATTTTGGAAAATCTTAGGATCTCCCAAGTTTGTGTCTGCTTCGCATGAGCTGTTGGATTTTGACAGACATCCTAGTGAATATTTGGGGATTTTTCCTTAGTTGCCTATCTCATTAGGTGGGAAGATTGTCCTTGTCGATGTTATAGTGGTGCAAGGCTTGTTAGATTTTAATATGCTTCTCGGGCGTGATTATGTATATTCTATGAATGTTGTGGTGTCTACACTCTTCCGGGTGATGCATTTCCCTCACAATGGAAGCATTGTCACTATCTACCAGCTGACATCTGATAATCACCATCCTAATTCGACATTAGTTCAGGATAGCCCTTTATATTTTCATAGTGTTTGTGTAGACTCTACCCTGCCACGGGTTAATTATGTGGTGTTTTATCCTCAGTGTTCAATTGCTTCTGAGCAGGAACCTGTGCCATCATGTTTCCATTCTCGATACTTGGTCTCAGCAATTGATCCATTGGTTTATCCAATGAAGGCATGGGATCCCTTGCTTCCCCCTCTGGGTCCAAGTGATATTGAGTCTCCTTCTAAGTCTGATCTCATTGTTTGTAGATCCTTAAGCCCTCGTGCTTGTGATTCTTCGATGATAGACTCTACCAGTCCTGGATAGAGCCTCCATCGTCATACGGAATATGGTCAATTTACTTCACCCTTTGGGACTGTCGAACCTCGTTTTCATGATTTCTTGGGTTTTGAATTGCCTTCAAATGAGGCTATCCTTGAATCCATGACTATGGTTTCTATACCGTGGGAGGACTTACACCATGGTTTGTGTTTTCTTCCCTTTTGGGAGACTTTCCAAGTTGACTATCGAAGAGACTCTTGGTATGAGCCTAGCAATGGGCTCTACCTGAACCAATTTCATACATGAGTAGTAGCCCCCTGGAGTCTTCTTTAATCCCTTTTCAGACTCGATAAACATGAAAAGATTTTCGAGTGATCTTGTTGTCCTTCACACTCGCCAAATTAAAACTTGAAGGCATGTCTGTCCGGCGGTAGTTTACCCCTTTTTTGGTCTAGATGGTCAATTGTACGAACAAAGGTATACTCTAGGAACTTCAGTTTGTTAGAAGAGTATTCTCAGGTATAAGTTTAACCCTTTTTCAGGCCTGAGGGACTAAATTTACAAAAAAGGAACCTCCACGAAGTCCATAGTTAAGCTCTTTTCAGACTCCCTAAAATTTAAAAGATCGTCGAGTGATATTGTTTCTTCACACTCGTTAAACTTGTCCATAAGAACATCCCCTACGGATTCCATAGTTAATCTCTTTTCGGACTCCTTAAAATTGAAAAGATCGTCGAGTGACCTTGTTCTTTCACACTCGTTAATTGGTTCAAAAAAACATCTACTGGCATGATTTTACCCCTTTTTTCGGCCTGTAGATTAAGGAGGACAAAGGTACACCTTGGGATATTCGTCTCGCCAGGAGAGTTCTCCTCAGCAAATTTTAGTTTTTCGGGCTAAGGATACTAAATCTAGAAAAGGGCAGTGAATCCATAGTTAAGATCTTTTCAAACTCCTTAAAATTGAAAATATTGTTGAGTGATCTTGTCTTTGTCACACTCATTAAAATGGTTTTGAATAGATGTCTTTTCGGTGCTATTTTACCCCTTTTTCGAACCGACTAAACTACCTTTGAAAAAGGTACCCCAACAGAGTCTTCTTTTATGTTTTTTCAAACTCTCTAAAAATGAAAAACCAAGGATCTTACCTTCTTTGAGCTCGTTAAAATCACATTAAGGGGGGTTTCAGCATGTCTTATTAATCGCATTTGCATCTCTGCATCTTTGGCCTAGTGTTGGCTCCATGTTTCTCTCAACTGAACTTTTGAAGCATGCCTTGTAGCACTTTGCCTCTACGTCTTGACACCTTGACCCATGGAGGAATTTTCTTGAGTGTCATTTTCTTGCACATGTCTCCTTTCTCTAAGCATTAGTGTGTTCCTTGAACTTGGAACTAGTATGCTTTGCGACACTCGTTCCTCCTTTGTAACATAGCATTCTTTTATTATTTTTCAAGCTCTTCAAAAAACTATTGAAAAAGACAAAAAAATCAAATATACCCCAAAAAGAGGACGGGAAAAATATTTTATTTTATGGTAGAACAATGAGTCGCCCTTGGACAAAGCACATCCTTTCATTTGTTTGTCAAGATTTGGGATCTAATATGACCTTAGGAAGTTGTTCTCACTACATAGAACTGTGTCGTCCTTCAGTTGGTTATTCTTCCAAACATATGGAGAGTTTGTGTTGCCTCCTACATCGTGAACTTATGTCAACGTCATGTTGCCTCAGTCTCATCATCTGTCGTGTTATTGTCCAAGGGAAGTTTTACCCAACCTGAGTCGGCCTCTCTATAATTTGTCTCTTGACCTCATGCCCAGCCATCCCGAAAGTCCAATCAAGTCCTTGATCGAAATCACTGAAGTTCTTTGCCTGATCACCGAGATCCTCTTGTATGTTCCCGACGAGCCGTTGAAGACCTCTAGGTAGTGAAGTCGTACACTCACATTACACTCCTACCTGAGTTTTGAATATCTTGAAGTTGTTTCTCGAGCTCTGAAGGCCTGATCTCCATCCATCAGGTGTCATTGGCTTCTTGAAGATGGATATTATACATGTATATATTTGATTTTGAGATGTAGATTCATTGTGTGTTGTTCGCGGCTACACTTTATGTATTTATATGACATGGATATGTAGTGTATTTGATTGGTAGCCTTGATTTATTTCATCCCAAGCATGGGTATGCCCGCCTCAGTGAGACAATTGTTATTTTTGTAGATGGCACCTCTCGAACTCTGGTCCCGGGCTCACTCGCTTCGTACGTTGGTGAAGATTTGTAATGTATTTCGGCGATCAAATTCTCTTATGAGCTCACATATTAGGAGGCATCTGTTATAACCCTAAATTGCACCATACATGCACACCTGGCTTCAGGACCTCTTACTTGCTATTTATTCCAAGCCATCACTAAGCAACTCTTCTTAAAAACTTTATTTTTGAAGATGTACGTGCCCTACACCACTATTGCCTGCATACACATGCTTGTTTCACCACTACATCTCACGTACATACACTAGTTTCACCATTACAGCCCATGTATACCCACAAATGTTGCAAAAATTAAAAAGTTGCAAGGAATTCATTGAGATTACGAGCTATTGGGCAGTTTCCCAACTGTTCCACCGCCTATAGCCCGTCACCCAACCGAATAACCATCCTTTTGTCATATAAAAGGAGGTATTGGGGTCTCATTCCTAAGCCAAGCATAAGAACAGTGAAAATCTGCTCGTTTCACATCCCCTCCTTGCCCAAAGAATTTGCAGCCACATTGTGATTTTTGCTTCAAAATTCCCATTCTTGCCCTTTTTCCTCCATTGTAATCCTATGTCATTTCCTTAGAAGAAGTGTGAGAGGAGAAAGATACACGGAGGCGTAGTTGGAGCTTAGTGAAGAGGAGCCTGGACCAGGTTCAAGGAGAAGTCGTCAATCTCATTGTAAGTAAACTTTGTGATATCAATAAAAGGAATACTTTTGTTGTCTTGAATATGATGTGTTCAATCTTTATGTTTGATTTATGTTTTATACTAACATCTAACCCACTAATTCATATATGAGATGCATTTTTGTAGTTCTTTGTTTGTTTGTTTGTGAATGCAGGTTAGCCTTGGGAGGAGACTTGTATTTGAGGAGCAATCGAATGTGAAAGGATCGACACTGGACGTGGAGTTCAAGGTAGAGTTATTGGATCATTTTACTTTGTATTTCTTGTATGAATGTGGGGTATATTTGGTGTAGTCTAAAAAGTAGGATACTTTTAGACGGTTAGATCTGCCTACATGTTGAACCCTAGTGTAGTCCATAGGGGGGATTTCCCGCTATAGCACAAATCACCTGCCCTGTCAGTAGTCCAGTCACCCTACCACATGCCCATGCCACATCAGTTGTACAGATTGTACGGTCCGTTGCCATGTCATCCTGCACGGACTACACAGTCAACATTTTTTTTATGTTTGGGAAAACAAACAGAACGCGATAACTTCCTCATACAAACTCCATTTGAGCCTATTCAAGTTGCATTGGGATAGTGAGGATGATATCTACGCAATGAAACCATTTTCGAGCAATTTCGAACACTTTGATTTTTGAGATTTTTTTTTTTTAAGATGTGGGGAATGAGAGGCTATGAGCTGGGAACTATTGTTGGATTTGGCACCTTGGCCTCATTTTTATTGTGTTTTGTGTTATACCTTATCTTGGCTTAGGTATCCTTTTCCCTGGTGGAGTCATAGTCCCAACTGGAGGGTGACCTTTTGTTGAGATTTTATGAACAACAAAGACTATGGCTAGGAGGAACGTCTGAGGTCTATAGCCAGTCAGTGATTAATTAAAAAGAAAAGTGTATTTCATTTGTTTAGGATTTTTACTGTGTGTTTAATTATATTGATGTAATTGTATAAATTTATGCATGGATTATGTGTTGTGGAACTGCATATTTGTTGCATATGCAGGTAATATTTAGTTATTAATGGTATTAGAGGAAAATAATTGTGTGGCATGGCCCTGACTGGATGGGTGAGGATGATACATTATGATGTCAAAAACAATTGTTCGATTTTTCTAGTAATTAGGAACATTACAGAAAGTCTCATCTTCAAAATTTGGGATTAGATTGCAGCCATGAGGAATAGATTCTAATGGATCTCCTTTTCTCACATATATAGAGAATACAAGCATAAGATAGACTCTATATCAAAATTTGAGGTTCCTTTGGAGGTTGGGTTGATTTATATTTAGGAGGTACAAGAAGGAGTATCCACTAATACTCCTCCATTTCACTTTTTGTGGTCTTTTTTCTTGGTTATGTAATTTGGTAGAACTCGTATTTCTGAATCTCAATTGATGTATATCTTATAGTATGGGTTTGGTTGGATGTATTGGTTGTCAAGGATTGACATAGGTTCAAGGCTTGAGCCAGTTACGGGTTTTTAGCTTCTTTTTGTATGTCCTTAGAGGCAATTTCGGTGTTGTATTATCTATGTTATGGTTCGTGAATATGGGGTAGAATGTGAAGTATTATGCTAGGGAAATAAACATGAAATATAATGTAATTTTCTTCTTGAAATCAGTGCATTAATATTTTTTATATCGAAAAAAATATTACACAAAATATGTGAAAATGTATTTTTAGTATTGGTGAAATGGTGAGTTTGGAAATCATATTATTGTCTTTGAAAACACCCATTAATATTTTATTTAAATATTTTATGAACATAAATTTGACAATATAAGAATAAGTTAAGTTTAGTTTTCAGAGTCTGCGGCTAAAATATTTCTGTAAACCCGAGTTAATGGCCCGGGATGCATCCTCCCCATGACCTTGGGCCTCACCCCACCCCCCCCCTCCAATCCCCTTCTCGCTTCTCGTTCTCCGTACCCTCTTCGACGACAATTTTTTCCACCCCCCTCATCCCTGCAGCCCCATGTGACATTAAGTACCAAAAGGACAGATGGAATCTCTGATTGGAGATGTGGTCGACTTTGGATACATCCCATCACATGGGTGGGATTTCCTCTCACAAGAATATTTATTAGAGCACGTAAAATTCTCCTCTATCCCTTATAGTTGAAAGCCAAATAGTCATTCAGTGGAAGCAAGAGTTAATGCTACACAAACAAAGGATGGAATCACTTTGGAGGAGGTTTTTTTGGATGGGAGGTCTCTAGACAAGCATAGAACTGGCAATTCCGAGCATTCAGAATCTCATATTTCTAGTTATCCCCCTCCCGCGAAGCTCAAGGCCAAGAATATTGGTAGTCTACGAGGAGAAGAAAGGAAAAAGGTTAAAGAAGCTGGTTTCCAAGGCCGAGAGAATAGGAACAATGCTCCTCAGAGGAAAAATCCTTCTAATTCAATCTGTGAAAAAGGGGGCCCTACGAAAATGGTGGTCGGACAGGACATCGCAATAGAATAAATCACCCATATGGAGGGTAAACTTTTGGTCGGAATATTTACCAAGAAAACTCTTGGTTTATCATCTCTCCACTCTTGGATGGACCAGGAATGGACTCCTATGTTGGGTTACTTGCATGAAACCCATATCTTGACAAGGGGTTGGGATTATTTTCTTTTGAAAGATGAAAAGGATTGCACGGTTCTTCTCCATAATAGATGGTCTTGGGGCCCGTCCGGCTTGTTTCTAAAACCATGGACAATGGATTTTGATCTAGCAAGAGAGTCGGTGTCAGTCTTAAAATTCTGGGCAGTCTTGTCAGACTTTCTCCTAGCTTTCTGGACAAGGGAGGCTTTGGATACTATTGGAAACAAACTAGATAATTTTGTGGGTCTCGAGCCCAAATGGGCGAAAAAAATTTATCAGTGTTGGGCCTGGATATAGATAGAAGTAAATGTGTGGGAAGGTCTGGTCGGGAACCTTGACATTGTTTATCGGGATGTCACTTGGCACTAGAAGTGGACTACTGGAAAATCCCTTTCTGGTGCCATGGGTGCCATGAAATTGGTCATCTAAAGTCTAGATGCCTGAAACTAGTGCCCTAGGATCATCCACCTCAAAAAATCTGGAGAAGGAAGTCTACTATGGTCCGAGAACAACCAGTGGAGACTCTTTCATTTGACAGGAAACACGTGGGAGTAGAATTGGAACTTGGCTCGGAAAAATCCTCAAGCTTATCCATGGGAACCCTTGCTCTCCAGGTGGATAATTCAGGTATGCATATTTTAAAACTTGTTCCTTCTCTTTATTTGGAAACTTCT
>ML805649.1:0-23661 GCA_009831015.1 Picea engelmannii
ATTACTTGACATCAACCAATGACATCAATCAAACCAAACCATTTACATCAATGACATATGATCCAACAATCTCCCAAGTAATCAAACCATTGGCATCAATGACAAACCATTGGCATCAATGACAACATGATCCAACAATTCTCAAATGAATTTCCCTTTGACAATTATGCAACACAATTTCAAAAGATAAATACTTACCTACATAGAAACCATTAAATAAATTTAATGTTCCTTGGTTAATTGATGACAGTAGAATATTTCATGCCTCTTTATCAGACTTGTAACCAACATTTTATCTTTCTGTTGCTTCCTTCCATATGAAACAACATTATCATCAACACTTGCAAAAAAACAAGCATTCTCTCATATTAAGTATGGAACGAAATTAAATATGAACACAAAGAAACATAATGAGAAATTATATTTTAAATAATCAATTCACCAACTTGTTACAAGTTTCATATGTTCTATCCAACCATAGGCTTTATTGCATAAAAAATATCTAAAACAGTGCACCCCCAAGCCGAGGCTATGAATACAGAAGGAAGTGTCCTAAGAAAAATATCTATTTCCCAAACTAATCAACAATCAACTCTCACAATTTCTCATCTACACAACAATCCCAATTTTCCAAATCTCTTTCCCCTTTATCCTGCACAACCCAAAGAGACGAATCCCCTTCTCTGCAATGCATTCTCTCAGGTTTTTCCACCTCTTTTCAGGGCTCTCAGTGCTATCGGTTAGGAAATATCAATGTTTGAACTCCAAGGATTCCCAGCTATGGAAAACCCTTTCATAATTGTCAACATTCTTATGCACACAGGCATCAATACTTTGTTGGAATGCTAGTAGTCCCCATAGACAAAGTAGACATGGCTCACTACCTCCAACCATTAATTTTCCATGCTCATACCCAAACCAAGAATGAATAAGAATATTTAATGAAGAAAAAAATGGAATTAACAATGAATGACCAACCCCCAAACAACCAAGAACATGTCTTAAATAACCATCTCCAAGGCATAATGTGGCCTCCGCAAGAATCTCACTTGACCCCTCCCCTTTTTACTAAATCAAGGATGGGTAAATAAAATTATAACAATAAAAGGCTTAGCCCCTTATCCCCTTTTCTCATGGAATCATAGCTGCCTATATCTCTTGTCCTTGTTCATCTTGCAACCAATGATGCATTTTATTATTAAAAACATTTAAAGTATTGCATTTCCTAGGCTCTCCGACCTTTTCAAATTTATAGGCTCTATAGCCTTTCATCAATAAAAAAAATAATTTATTATTTATGGGGACTCAAAACCATGGTATTACATTCCCCTCCCCCTTATTTTTGGCACTGTCCTCAATGCATATACAAAGAGAAATCAAAATTTCAACATTTTTCAAAAAGTCGCAAGTACTTATCCCACATGGCATACTTATTCTCCTAATTAGCATATTCATGACCATAATAGGTCCACTGAACCTTTACCAATCCTATGGCTCAATTCTAGAGAACTTTGACCTTCTTGTCCAATGTGTGCACCAATTGGACCTGAAAGTATCCTTTTGACTCCACCTGAATCAAATTCCAATCAATAACATGGTTATGATCATGCACACACTTTTTCAGCAAAGAGACAAGAAATACATTATGCAGATTCATGGAAGCATGCAATGGAAGCATGTATGCAACTGACCCTATTATGTCCAATATCTCAAATGGACCACAAAATCTGGTTGCTAGCTTGGTACAATTGCCCAACTTTGACGAGCTCTTATTGGGACTCACTTTCAAAAGTGCATTCTCTCCCACTTTAAATTCTCTAGCTTTCATGTTCTTATCTACATAACTCTTTTATCTATCATATGCTTCTTTCAAACTCTTCTTAATTTTGGCCATCCGATCTACCATGTCCTTGAGCAATTCTGGCCCAAGTACTATTCTGTCTAATGGGTTGTCCCAACTCATTGGAGTATTTAATTTTCTACCATACAAAGATTCAAATGGGCTCATATTCAATGAATCTTGATACCCATTAGAGTAGGAAAACTCAACCAAATGCAAGTAATTTTCCCACTTAGATGGATTATCCATCAAATACATTCTTAATCGGTCTTCAATCACTTGGTTGAATCTCTCTGTTTACCCATCTGACTGCAGATGGTACTTTTTGCTAAGGTTCATATTTATTCCAAATCCATTAAATAATCCCCTCCAAAATTTTGAAGTAAACTTTGTATCTCTATCTAAAACAATTGCCTTAGGTATTCCATGCAACCTAACAATTTTTCTCATATAAATTTTTACAATATTAGATAATGTATGAGTCATATTCATTGTAACAAAATGAGAAACTTTTGTCAATTTATCCATGACTACCATTATCTAATCATGTTGCCCTTCTTTCCTAGGAAACTTAGTATTAAAATCAATGGTTACTACTTCCCATTTCCTCTCTAGGATTGTCAATGGTTGTAGAAAACCATTGGGTGTCTATGATCGGATTTCATTCTCTGACATTCCATACATATAGAAATATAATAAACAACATCCCTCCTCATTCTTGGCCAAAAGTACTGGTTTCTTAGTGTTGCAATTGTTTTCTGGTAACCAAGATGTCTAGCATATGGAACATTATGCATTTCTTTTAGTACAAAATTCTTGAGTTCTCTGGAATCTGGAACATAAATTCTATTTTTATGCATAAGTACTCCATCTTTTCCCATCTTATATTCTTTAAATATTTTTTGTACATCTTCCTGCTGTAAGCTTTCTTTTACCTATAGGTAATGTTGGTCTGTAACAACAATGTCTAAACATTTTCTACTTAAATTTGTCTGATGCATAATAATGGTTGTAGCATGCATGGGATGTACTCTTCTTCTAAGTGCATCAACAAATTTATTTTATTTTACTTTGATATGCTTGATGTCAAAGTCGTAATCACTTAAAACTTCCATCCATATTGTCTTCTTGACATTTAAAGTTGGTTTCTAAATACAATATTTCAAGCCATTATCGTCTGTCATTAACTCGAATTTCTTCCCCATTAAATAATTTCTCCACATATTCAATGCATGAACTTATTGACCAAAATTTGGTCATCTATATTTTTACTCTCTTGGATTCATAAAATCCTTAATATCAAAAGAAGTTTCAAACTTTTATAAGTTCACTCTGCAGCCCTCAATCTTAGCTTCATCATGCACTTTTCGGATCAGAAATCTGTTTCCGTATGCCTAAGTTATTCAAGATCCGGTCTAAAGGTCTGAAGGAGATATTATGAAGAATTTTTGTAAGTATCATGCTCTCCTCTCCATTTTCTAATTGTGAAGTACTCTCATCACTTATTTCCCTCACCTTCCATCTCCACACTTAACCATTTTTCTCTTTTCACCACTCTTCTCTATATGCTCCACTAGTCTCTACACTTAGATGTTTTTGGGATTGTTCCTTCATCTCCTCATCGGATTCACAAGTTGGTGGAATCATAAATTCCCTCATATTCTCACACTCCCTCACTTGCCAACCCACTATCTACATATTACACTCTCTACCTTTGACACTTACATTTCTCCCCTTCCCCCCTAACTACTCATCTCCTTATCGGGTTGGCAGGTATTCATTTCCACCCACTTGCTTATCTCATAAGTATGTTTCAACACTTAGCCATTTTTTTCAGTTTCCCGAGTTCGTGAATTTGAGCCCTCATACTGCCCTTTTCCACAACCTTCATATTGCACTTCAACTTCTGCCTTCTACACTTCGACCATCACTTAACTTTTATTCTCATTGAGGATCCCGGGTTCCCAAATGTCCCATTCTTCTGATGCTCGCGAGTCTGACCGACCACCCTTCTATACTTAGTTTGTTTGTATCACTCGTCCAACCATGGGTTTTCGGGTTGACAGGATCATGGAAATTTCATGGTTAACTTCACTCACCTCCCTTCCCTCACCCCTGCGAACCTGCAAACCCTCCAACCCGCCTCTCCCTCATCCCCTCTTGTCCTATCTCCCATACTTATCCAAATTATCAATGCTATTCCAAGCCATGAAACCAACAAATGAGAATACGACACATGGAAATGAATGAGGTCATGACATGTGGCAACCAACCATGTGGTGACACGTGAAAAATGTTAAGTGGTTACACATGGAAGTGACATGGTAGCCAATCAAATGATGACACATGGTAAGTTGAGAATCGTGACACATGGAAACAAACCGTGTGATGAAACATGGCGATGATGTGGACCATTACCATGATCAAACATGGGCATGACACATTGATGACATGGCATGAGGTGGACTATGACGGGATTCCAAAAAATTATTATTTTATTTGACAATTTTCCAAGGGTCGAATCCTGCAAGCTTCATAATTTCTTCTCTTCTCGTGTTTCTTGCTAAGTGTATCAAACACTTAGTATTTTATATCATGAATAATATAATATCCCAATGCATGTGGGATATACTTTTAAAACAAAAAAAACGAATTTTATGAAGGGAAGCACGAAATTCATCCAAGGGCCCACATTTGCCCATCAATTTTGATCGATGGTGGCTGAGTGTTGATCTCGCGGAGGCCATAACTTAAGCTCTAGGTGTTGGAATTGCACAAATTTATACCGTTGGAAAGATAATTCGACGTAGAATATGGTGGTATAGGTTTCAAGTTCTGAAAGTTGATACAATTTTCTCAAAAATTAAAATATCAACCAATTGCATTTTTAATGGGCCTACGTGACAAATCAACTTCACGAGCTCATATCTTGATATCTGAGTGACGGATTTGGGTAAATTTTATATCGTTGAAAATATAAGATGATAAAAATCATATCTGAAATTATTTACATGGCTAAAAAGTCTATTATCATTCCCAAAAAATTAAAACACACTCATCCTCGTTTTAAGGGAAATTAATTAAATTAAAAAAAAGTTTAATTAAAAATTTTATTGAAAAAGGAGAGGGACCAATTTTCAATATACTTATATTAATGATGTGAGTTCATTAATGAGGCATTAATTAAAGGGAATGTTCCAAGAATAAACTTGTACGAGAATTTCAAGAGAGGAAGAAAACCCTAACTACTCAAGTAGTTAGAAAATCTCTTCTTAAAAAGAGAAGAAAGGCTTCATCAAAGGCTCCAATAATCAGTATTGTCAGAGTATAAGGGAAGAATATCAGAGGAAGAAGAAGGTACAACCATGGATACACAATCAAGCTTCTGATCAAAAGAAAGAAATCTCCATCTTCTCCATTCTTTCTATTCTTCTACACCACTTCTCATAGCTTTATGCTTGAATCTCAGAGTTGGGCACAAGGCTGAGTTGTTGAGTGTTTTTCTTGTATTATTCTACATAAGTTTCTTGTATGATCATGGAGTATTTGCAGCCACATACATGGCTGTAAATCTTTTTGTAATGAAGAACATTTCTCATGAATAAAATCCAGAAAGAATTTATTCGGGGTTGATCTTGACTATATCTTGTAACCTTGAGTTTTAAGTATGATATATTTGAGGTTGACCTATAAATTTCTCTCTTATTACTAATTTCAGTACTCTATTAAAATTATTTGAGATGATCAAATCATTCTCCCCTATTTCTCATGAAGAAGATACAAATGCATTTATACATTATTAAGAAGATTGTGTGTGATGCTAATCACAATTTAATTATGATGTTGAAGCCCTCCTTCAATCTTTTCTTATTGTAAAAAGACTTTTGCTGCACATAAAGATTGTATTCAGGTTATTGAAGAACCATTTTATTTCATAATCTCAAGCAATAAAGATTTACGGTTTTCTGCCTAGCCCTCTCCTAATCCAAGATATCACATATATATCTTTTATCCCAAGAGGAGTACCACCTCTCTAAAAACAAAGGGGGACTAATGTCCTCGTGAGGTTTCGGTTTCGGTCCTGAGAGATTCAAGCATCAACAGAACTATGCAAACAAGCTCCAAATCATGCATGGAATAATTCCTCTCATGTTATTTAAGCTTTCTAGACTCATAACCAGTGACATGTGCATTCTCAGTGAGGAATCCACCAAGTCCTTCTTTGCATGCATTTGTACATACCACAAAATTGTCATTTGGGTTAGCAATCTTCAATATAGGTGCACTAATAAGTAGCTCTTTTAATAAGATAATTTTTTCTTCACATTATGTTGTCCATTTAAACTTAATTCCCTTATTTTCTAAAGAAATGATGGGATAAGAAATCTTAGAGAATCTTGCTATAAATATTCTATAGTATCCGGATAATCCCATGAAAGATATGAATTTTGAAACATTCCTTGATGTTGGCCATCCCCTAATGGCTTCAATCTTTTCTAGGTCTACTGCTATACCTTTCTCTAAAATAATGTGCCCCAAATAATGGATCTTCTCTTGGTAAAAAGAGCACTTTCTTAGTTCGACATAAAGCTAATTTTACCTTAGAACTTGTAGTACTAACCTCAAGCAATTATCACATTCTTCTTCTAATTTGGAATAAATAAGTATGTCATCCAAGAACACTATGAAAAACTTATCCAGATAATTTCAGAATATGCCATTCATCAAGCACATAAATAAAGATGGTGCATTGATCAATCCAAATGGCAGCAAGACAAATTCATAATACACATAAATGGTTCTAAAATATGTCTTACTGATGTCTTCTTCCTTGATTATCACCTGGTGATATCCTAATCTCAAGTCTATCTTTGAAAATGTCTTTTCTCTTCTTAGCTGATCAAAGAGCTCATCAATCACGGGTAGAGGGTATTTTTTGTCTACAATGGATTTATTTAGTTTTCTAAAGTCAATAAACAACCTCAATGTTCCATACTTCCTTTTCACAAAGAGTAATAGTGCTCCCCAAGGTGAAACACTTGTGCGTATTTATCCCTTCTTCAACAATTCTTCTAGCTGCATTTGTAATTCTTTTAATTGTGGTGTACTCATTCTGTAAGGATTATTTGATACTGGGGAAACTCCTAGTACTAAATCAATAGAGATATCTATATCCCTCTTTGGTGGCAATCCTAGTATTTCTTTGAAAACATCTTCAAACTCTCACAATATTGGAAAATATTCAAGGCTTGGCTCTTTGAAATTTTCTATCGCCTCCACATGAGCTACATACAAGTGACATCCTTTCCTGAAACATATCTTCAACTGTAAGGCTGAAATCTCCATGATAGAAATGGGTCTTGGTATTCCTTTCACATGCTCTGCTTCCCTTCTTCATCAAGACATGTAAATGTCTTATTTTAGCAATCTAGGACAACATCATTCTTGTCCAACCAATGCATTCCAATTAGGATATCAATAGATCCTAATGGTATGATATTAAAATCAAAACTTGTATTCACTCCATTCATATTTGTTGGACAATATCTGATAGTCTTATTGATCTTTCTTTTGGTTCCAGTGGCCACTTGAACCAAACATGATATTTTAAGTTCTCTTTTCTTCAAATGAAAATTTTCCACTATTTTACAGTCAATGTAACTATGACTTTCTCTTGAATAAATTAAAATAGAAACATGTTGATTAATGATCTTACTTTCCACCTCAATCATAAGGGACCAATGTTATGCTTGTCGATATTCTAGGGCTTCATATATCCTTGGAATATTTCTACCCATGTATTCCATTGTAGCAGTCTCTTGGATGTTGTGTAATGTCCTTGTTTTCTCTTCTTTGTGAGGGAAATCCTTGTACATGTGATCTTATTTACATCCCCAATGTGGTGAACCAATCCGGTTCACTAGGTAAATACCCAATGTAGGTAGGACAACAAGTTATAATCCATAAAGGATAATATATTAAATAATAATGTATATGAATATGATATGAGATATAATAAGAATGAGGGCCTTATATACCCACACAGGGGTGCCATTCCATGAAGATACGTGGCCTTTCATTGGGAAGGTGTCTCTTCATTAATTATTCATTAAATATTATAATGTATTTATATTTATTATTATATATTATGTTCATAACATTGCCTTCCCCTTAAAAATGCTTTTTCCTCAAAGAATACTTATGGAATACTTATCTCTTTCTATGGCTCTGATACCACTGTGGTGAACCAAGCCGGTTCACCAGGTAAATACCCAATGTAGGTAGGACAACAATTTATAATCCATAAAGGATAATATATTAAATAATAATGTATATGAATATGAGATGAGATATAACAATATTGAGGACCTTATATACCCACGCAAGTGCCCTTCCATGAAGAGACGTGACCTTTCATTGGGAATGTGTCTCTTCATTAATTGTTCATTAACTGTTATAATGTATTTATATTTATTATTATATATTATGTTCATAACACCCAACATTTGAATTGTGGTCTTCCCCTTTTTCCCAAGGAGTCTTCCATCTTGGATTCATTCTTAGCAGGTTCATTTTGTTGATGTGTGATAGGATTGTTTCTATTGAAAGGAGATTTGAATCCTTCCTTATTTGATCATGTTTCTCCTTCTTCTTATTCTTCCAATATTTATGAAATGACTCTGCATTTTCCTTACTCATACATGTACTTATCCTTTCTAATGGTTTTTGCCAAAGTTTTGGATTCGTCAAATTGAATTTTATATTTATAAAAGATGGCAGTCCACTTAGAAACCTTTGTATTTTTACTTTCTCTTATTATATAAAGCTCACATACCTCAACAACTCCAAGAACTTCTTTTCATATTATTCCATGGTCATGCTTCCCAACTTGAGTTCAAATAACTCTTGCATCTTATTGTCATAATAGTGCTATGAAATATACTCCTTTTAGAAGTATTCTTTAATTGTTTCCATAAGATTTTGTTCTCATCAATATGCTCAACTTTATTTAGCTAATTCCACCATAGAGAAAAAATTTCATGAAAATGGTATATGTAAACCATGGCTTCTAAGTTAGTCGAGTAGTTATGCAATTGAAAATATTTCCTAATTCTAAGAAACTAGGCTTTAGAATCATCTCCCATTTTTCTTTTACCATCAAAGTTTGGTGGATTACTATTTCTAATATCTCCTTGCAAGATGTTTGACTCATATCTTATTCTTCTATACCTAACAAGGGACACTTCTCGGTTTGTCTGTGGCCTCATTTATCGATATTTTATAAAAGATCCAATTCAACCAATGATCACTAGCTTATTTACCAGCTAGTATACTCGAGGTAGAGGTAGCAACATAAGAGCAAGAAACTACCCGGTTCTGGTGAAAAGAAAAGGAAACAGGTTCTCCTTCCTTCCTACCCACCTACTTTCCTTCCTACCCACTTACCTACTTTCCCTTTGTCCTCTGTTAATAAAAGGACCTATCAGGTCCTTTCTGCTCGCTTGTAAGGACTTAACCTTAGATCAGGGAATGTTGCCTTCCTTTTCAGGCAGGACCAACCCTTACTTCCAACCAACTCAAGTTAGACCTCCTTTCAGGACCTTGCCTGAGCTAACTCTAATAGACCGACCTGTCGCCTCTAACTTCCTGGATGAATGAGTAGATGAGTATTGATGTCTATGAGTTCCACTATTACTTCTTGAGTGACTCAATCTTCTATATTTATCTCTTCTTACATGATGTCTACCTTCTTCCTCATGTCTTGAGCTTGATCCATTTTTCACTTTCCTCTACAATAGGTTTAGGCTTTTTATTAGCCGAGTGTTTATTTGGTTTTTATCCTCTTGTGCTCTCATTATCTTTTCATTTTCATCTCTATAACTTTGCACCTCCATTATCAAACTTCTCATAGTTTCTACCCATTCCGCTGGCTCCACTCTGCTCCTATGTACATTAGATTTTGTCTCTGCATTACCCACACTAATGTGTTGGCCTTTGGATTCTCTCTCATGACTATAGCCCCTCCCTGCATCTTTCATGTGTCTAATCTATAATACTGATCTTGAACTATATGCTTACACTACAAATTCTGCAAAATGTGCAAGCAAGATTTTTTGTTAGAATTCGACATATTATTAAAATTTTGTCAAGTAATTCTACATGTGCTTCTTCTTCTCCGTTCATGAAAAATTCTAGCTCACTTCTCCAAATTATAATAATTCAATATTATTCTCCTCTGAATCATATTTTCAATGACTATTCTTATGCCCCAATCGTATCTATGAGCTAAAAGTTATGGCTTCCTGAAAAAGACATTTTCACCCAATTTATACACTTTCTCCACTTATGAAATTTTACTAGGAGGTACACTTCTATCAACTATAGAAGAAAATAAATAAAGAAATAAGAAAAAATGTGTATTGGGAATGGATAGTATTCATGATGGTGAACACATAAAAACTTTCATATTCTCCATATGTTGTTCCAATAAGATTCCAAAACAATCTAGAATTTGCAACTTTATCCTTTTTACAATTTTTTTGGAAAAACTGGTTATCTCCCAAACTATGCACTTCCGAAAAAATTTCACTATAATAAAGTTGTCTTTATTGATGAGTAGGTAAAATGTTGAGTACATAAAAGTTTCCAGTTTTGTGATTTGGGGTCACTTTTCCTCCTCTGAATATCCCAAAAATCTCCAAAATGTGGCATGGAGTAGTGGATTTTGGCTTGTTTCAGCATCCCCATTTCAAACCCCTTAGATTTCTCCCAATTCCTTCACTGGGTATTTTTATCTCTACCTTTTGAATTATCTCTAAAAATTTCATATTAATCTGGATGGCAGTCACTGACCTGGAACTAGATCTTTTGAAATTTCTGTAAAATTTAAGTAGAAATGGCTAGTGGACATCACTGGCAGTTTTTTATCCCTCCTCTCTACGGAAAAAATCTAGAAATTTTTATCTCAATCTAAGTTATTCTGCTCTTGTTATGGTCAAACTATGATTTTGGCTCCAAACTTGTTTTTTGTTATTGAAACATAGGCTATCATCTACCCATGTGTAAATCTACTGACGTCGATACTAATGTGGCACCATGGGTCCATATGGTACCCTGAGGGGATGCCATGTCACCCTTCCAAACACTCTAGCCTTGTCTCCGATATCCAGAATCTAAATTTTGCTTTAAATCGACAAAAGAATATTTTTTCCGAAAAAATAGTGTTACACATAATTTTCGTCATCCCTATGACTATTAATGATGTAAACCCATCTCTTGCCTTTAGAGGGGTTAGTAGCCTGAATTCCTAAAGAAATAAGGGAGAAGAACTTTTCCTAAGAGAAGAAGTTGTGTTTTCCTTTGTAAAAACCCTATTTTGGAGGATTTTTGCAGGCTGCTATATATGCAGGGTGCGAAAATGCCTGATTTCTGCACCTTACTCTATAGCTAGGGTGAGGAGTTTCTGCAGGCTGCACTATAGCTAGGGTGCGGCGACCTTCGTATGTGGGAAAAACAAGCATCTTTTCGATGCTTCTAGAAGGAGAATATTCTATGGTGAGGTGGCTTCCAAATGGTTTGGATCTTACTCGCTTTCATGATTTAGTGGGATCATCCCAACCTCCTCACCTTATCCTCTTCTGCTTATAAAAGGAGAGGAACAATCATGGAGAAAGTTATCTTTTGAGATTGGCTTGTTATTGAGTTTTGTAGCTTGGAGTTTTTGGAGCTTGTATATTAGCTTTGAGATTTGCTTTGTCAAGATAGATTGTGAGTATCTATCAGATCTATGGTCGCATAATCCTTGGAGCAAGAAGTGTGTGGAAAGCAAGGAACTGTTGGAAGGAACCTGACGACATCAAGGCATATGGTTGTATCTTTATAACACTTTTACTTAATATAATACAGTGACATGTTTCTTTCCCATAAAATCATTAGAATTGTATTACATGACTCCTTGATCACATGTTTAGGTTTTCATTGAATCTACTATTGTTTCTTTCACTTTGGTTGGTTTGTGTCATTGCATATTTGATTTCACAAGAGCACCGGAGTGAATCAGGGATAACAAAGATATAAGGAAGTGATATCTAAAGGTATGTCATCCATTCCTTCTTTGGTAGTAAATTAAATGATTGTAACTTAAGGAAAGTGTCATGTCCTGTCCTGTTTTGTTATAGATCCAGGTAGATCTAGGGAGATTAGTTTATGTCCACATTCACCGATTTATCCTACAACAAAATTGGAGACTCAACAAAATTATTTGGCGTTGTCTCCCATGAATTCAACTTCTTTTGATTTGGATCCAGTAGTTGACATGGTGATCTCTTCGATCAAGATTATAGAGCCTGATATCTTTATCCCTATTGTGGCCCTCGACATGTGTTCCTTCCAGAGTGTTGTTCTTCCATCCAGTGAAGATCTCTTGGAAGCCATGACCGAGTTTTGTCCCTTGACATGGTGTCTAGTATTTGAAGCTTCATTTCATCGTTTTGTGTTGTTGGATGAGATGAAGCTTGGGGGGCAATGCTTCCAGCCTTTGGAATTCATGCTGAAGTTAAACCTCTAGCTTCTCAAGGTGGGGGCTAGTTGCCAACCATGTGTTGGGAAGTCGCAAGCATAGTTTCCTCTGGTTCGAGCTTGTGTAAAAATGAAGCCACCTACCTCAAGCATAGTTTCCTCTGGTTCGAGCTTGTGTAAAAATGAAACCAGGTCCAAGCATAGTTTTTTTTTAGTTTTAAGCTTGTGAAAAAATAAAATCTATCCCAAGCATAGTTTTTTTTTTTTAAAGCTTGCGTAAAAATGAAAAAAATCCCGAGCTTAGTATTTTTTCTTTCTCATGCTCGTAAATACATGAGAATAAGTTACTGATCATATTCTTTGTTCTTTCTCATGCTCGTAAATACATGAGAATAAGTTACTGAGCTTATTCTTTGTTCTTTCTCATGCTCGTAAATACATGAGAATAGGTTACCGAGCTTAGTCTTTGTTCTTTCTCGTGCTCGTAAATACATGATAATGTAACCGAGCATACTTTTATCACTTTTTTGGACTCATAAAGGTTATACGAAAAAGGAACCCCTTGGAGTTCCCTTTAAGCTCTTTTGAGACTCTCTAAATATGAAAAGATTGCCAAGCGACCTTGTTCTTTTCACGCTCATAAAAGTATTTGAAGAAAATGTTTGATGGGCGGTAGGTTATCACTTTTTCAGTCTCGTCAGACTACTTTACAAAAAAGGAACTGAGAGAGTTCTGTTAAATTTTTTTTTAGACTCTCTAAATATGAAAAACCCCCGAGTTTTCTTTCTTTGGACTCATTAAACAAACATCGAAAGAACCATATGGGACTGAACCATTCCTTCCTAGGGTTAGTTAAACATACTCCAAGGGACTCATCCAAAGGATGAGCTTACAGTTCAAGCATATGTTATCCTCCTCAAGCTTGTGTAAAAATAAAGAGGCACTCGCCAGAAATGGTGGGGGAAAAATTGGGAAAGAAATGTATCTAAACCTATATTCTATGGAATATTCCCTTTAGAACATGACACCCTTCCACTTGATTTGTGTCTAGGTTGGAAAATATGCTTTCCTCTTGATCGTACCCCTTTCTAAGATTACAAATTGGTCTGTGATCCTTGTTGTTGAATCAGTGTTTTTCCAAGACAATTGTCGTGTTGTCAATATGTTCAAAAAGAAGTTCAACCCAGAAATCCTTCTATTGCGTTGGCCATTTCTGTAGTCCTTAAGACTTCTATTGCATCACCCATCCCTGAGTCAGTCCTGAATCACTTGTTACTCTGATCTACTTCAAATCTTGTTACCCGTTTCATGTCATTGATGGGGGATACATTAAGGCCCTCCTGTGACGAGTCTTTTCCTGTCAACTTCAACTCATTATCCAGGAATTAGACTTAGGAACTAATTGGTACCTTGGAACTTGCATGAATCAATGGCACGTTTCCTCTCTTTCGACAGTGGGATTTCATTATTGACCCCTGATCGAGAGATTTCGCCGAGTGTTCAACTTCAAGTCATTGATTTACATTCGTTGGATTGTACTGGTGTACCTTGGGAGTCATTGACATTAATGGTGATTTCCCTCGCACTTGTTAACAATATTCATTAATGACCGGTAAACAAGTGGTTTCTACCATGTTCGACTTCAACACTTGTATTCACATGGTTAGATTCGTACTATAGAGTGGTGGAGATGAAGACCCTGAATCTTTTCTCACAGATTCAGGTTGCGTTGGAGTATATTGATTTTGTACTGTTGCATAGATCCACATTGTATGTCTCATGGCTATGTTCAAATTTGAGTCTTTAACACATAGATACATAATGTATTTTTGGTGTCTATGTCCATATTTGAGTCATAATGGCATGGATCCACAGTGTATGTTTGGTGGCCATGACCTATCTTACTTGACATGGATCTTTGCATGTCAAAATTTATTCTTTGAGTCATTTGTATTCTGAGTATGGGAATACCTACCTCAGTGATGATAAATTATTGTACTGTATTTCCTTGTTTGTTGCCAGGTTTCCGACTGACTATTCCTTGTTCCCTACACACACTCGACAAAGTATTTCATCTATCACCTTGTTCTAACTTCATAGTTTGGGGGGCTCTCTGTTACACATTATTTTCGTCATCCCTATGACTGTTAATGATGTAAACCTATCTGTTGCCTTCAGAGGGGTCAGTAGCCTGAATTTCTAAAGAAAGAAGGGAGAAGAACTTTTCCTGAGAGAAGAAGTTGTGTTTTCCTCTGTAAAAACCCTATTTTGGAGGATTTCCGTAGGCTTCTATATATGCAGGGTGTGAAAATCCCTAATTTCTGCACCTTTCTCTATATCTAGTGTGCGGAGTTTCCACAGGCTGAACTATAGCTATGGAGCGATGACCTTCGTACATGGGAAAAATGAGCATCTTCTTGATGCTTCTAGAAAGAGAAGATTCTATGGTGAGGTGGCTTCTGAATGGTTTGGATCTTACTCTCTTTCATGATTTAGTCGAATCATCCTAACCTCCTCACCTTATCCTCTTCATCTTATAAAAGGAGAGGAAATCTCATGGAGAAAGTTATCTTTTGAGATTGGCTTGTTATTGAGTTTTGTAGCTTGGAGTTTTTGGAGTTTGTATATTGGCTTTGAGATTTGCTTTGTCAAGATAGATTGTGAGTAGCTATCAGATCTATGGTCTCAGAATCCTTGGAGCAAGAAGTGTGTGGGAAGCAAGGAACTGTTGGAAGGAACCTGACGACATGAAGGTATCTGGTTGTATCTTTATTCCACTTTTACTTAATATAATACGGTGACATGTTTCTTTCCCATAAAATCATTAGCATTTTATTACATGATGCCTTGATCACATGTTTAGGTTTTCATTGACTCTACTATTGTTGCTTTCACTTTGGTTGGTTTGTGTCATTGCAGATTTGATCTAGCACTGGACTAAAGCAGGGACAACAAAGATATAAGGAAGCGATATCTAAAGGTATGTCATCCATTCCTTCTTTGGTAGTAAATTCAATGATTGTAACTTAGTGAAAGAATCATGTCTTATCCTGTTTTGTTCTATATCCAGGTGGATCTAGGGAGATGAGTTTATGTCCGCATTCACCGATTTATACTACAACAAAATTGACGACTCAACAAAATTATGTGGCGTTGTCTCCCATGACTTCAAATTCTGATGATTTGGATCCAGTAGTTGACATGGTGATCTCTTCGATCAAGATTTTAGAGCCTGATCTCTTTACCCCTATCGCGGCCCTCGACATGTGTTTCTTCTAGAGTGTTGTTCTTCCATCCAGTGAAGATATCTTGGAAGCCATGACCAAGTTTTGTCCCTTGACATGGTGTCCTTCCAGAGCATTGTGCTCTTGGAAGCCATGATCATGAAGAGTTGTGAACATGGTTTTCTGATTTCAAACACATTAAAAAATGAAACCATCTTTGAGCATGGTTTTCTGATTTCAAGCTCATTAAAAAATGAAACAGAGGTTACGAGCATAGTTCTTCTCTTGTGTCAAGCTCGTTAAAAAATGAAACAACTTCCCCCTCTCGGTTTAAGTCAAGTCCTTCGTCTAGTATTTGAAGCTTCATTTCACATTCCTGTGTTGTTGGATGGGATGAATCTTGGGGGGAAATGCTTCCAGCCTTTGGACTTCATGCTAAAGTTAAACCTCTAGCTTCTTAAGATGGCGTCTAGCTACCAACCATGCATTGGGAAGTCGCAAGCATACTTTCCTATGGTTCGACCTTGTGTAAAAATGAAACCACCTACCTCAAGCATAGTTTCCTCTATTTCAAGCTTGTGAAAAATGAAACCACCTACCTCAAGCATAGTTTCCTCTGGTTCGAGCTTGTGTAAAAATGAAACCAGGTCCAAGCATAGTTTTATTTAGTTTTAAGCTTGTGAAAAAATAAAATCTATTCCAAGCATAGTTTTTTTTTTTTTTTAAGCTTGCGTAAAAATGAAAACAATCCCAAGCTTAGTCTTTTTTCTTTCTCATGCTCATAAATACGTGAGAACAAGTTAACGATCTTAGTCTTTGTTCTTTCTCATGGTCGTAAATACATGAGAATAAGTTACCGATCTTAGACTTTGTGCTTTCTCATGCTCGTAAATACATGAGAATAGGCTACCGAGCTTAGTATTTGTTCTTTCTCGTGCTCGTAAATATGTGATAATGTAACCAAGTATAATTTTATAAATTTTTCAGACTCGTAAAGGTTATACGAAAAAGGAACCCCCTGGAGTTCCCTTTAAGCTCTTTTTAGACTCTCTAAATATGAAAAGATTGCTGAGCGACCTTGTTCATTTCACGCTCGTAAAAGTGTTTGAAGAAAATGTTTGATGGGCGGTAGGTTATCACTTTTTTCGTCTCGTCAGACTACTTTACAAAAAAGGAACTGAGAGAGTTCTCTTTAAGTGTTTTTCAGACTCTCTAAACATGAAAAACCCTCGAGTTTTCTTTCTTTGGACTCATTAAACAAACATCGAAAGACCCATATGGGACCGAACCACTCTTTCCTAGGGTTCGTTAAACATACTCCGAGGGACTCATCCAAAGGATGATCTTACATTTCAAGCATATGTTATCCTCCTCAAGCTTGTGTAAAAATAAAGAGGTACTCGCCAAAAATGGTGGGGGAAAAATTGGGAAAGAAATATATCTAAACCTGTATTTTATGGAAGAGTCTCTTTAGAACATGAAACCCTTCCACTTGCTTTGTGTCTATGTTGGAAAATCCTCTTTCCTCTTGATCACACCCCTTTCTAAGATTACAAATTGGTATGTGATCCCTGTTGTTGAGTCAAAGTTTTTCCAAGATAGTTGTTGTGTCATCAATATGTTCAAAAAGAAGTTCAGTCCGTAAATCCTTCTATTGCATCAGCCATTTATGCAGTATTTAAGCCTTCTATTGCATCAGCCATCCCTGAGTCAGTTATGAATCACTTGTTACTTTGATCTACTTCAAATCTTTTTACCCGTTTTGTGTTATTGATGGGGGATACATTAAGGCCTTCCTGTGACGAGTATTTTCCTATCTACTTCAACTCATTATCCAGGAATTAGACTTAGGAACCGATTGGAACCTTGGAACTTGCATGCCTCAATGGCAGGTTTCCTCTCTTTCGACAGTGGGTTTTCATTATTGACCCCTAATCGAGAGATTTCGTCGAGTGTTTGACTTCATCTCATTGATTCACATTCGTTGGATTGTACTGGTGTACCTTGGGAGTCAATGAAATTAATGGTGATTTCCCTCACACTTCTTAACGGTATTCATTAATGACCGGTAATCAAGTGGTTTCTACCATGTTAGACTTCAACACATGTATTCGCATGGTTAGATTCGTACTATAGAGTGGTGGAGGTGAAGACCCTGAATCTTTTCTCATAGATTCAGGTTGTGTTGGAGTATATTGATTTTGTACTGTTGCATAGATCCACATTGTATGTCTCGTGGCTATGTTCAAAATTGAGTCTTTAACACATAGATCCACAATGTATTTTTGGTGGCTATGTTCATATTTAAGTCATAATGGCATGGATCCACAGTGTATGTTTAGTGGCCATGACCTATCTTACTTGAAATGGATCTTTGCATGTCGGCATTTATGATTTGAGTCATTTATGAATATTCTGAGTATGAGAATACCTACCTTAGTGATGATAAATTATTGTACTATATTTCCTTTTTTGTTTGCAGGTTTTCGATTGACTGTTCCTTGTTCCCTACACACACTCGACAAAGTAGTTCAACTATCACTATGTTCTAACTTTATACTTTGGGGGGCTCTCTGTTACACATTATTTTCATCCTCCCTATGAGTGTTAATGATGTAAACCTATCTATTGCTTTGAGAGGGGCCAGTATCCTGAATTCCTAAGGAAAGAAGGGAGAATAACTTTTCCTGAGAGAAGAAGTTGTGTTTTCCTCTGTAAAAACCCTATTTTGGAGGATTTCCGCAAGCTGCTATATATTCAGGGTGCAAAAATGCCTGATTTCCGCACCTTTCTCTATAGCTAGGGTGTGGAGTTTCCGCTAGTTGCACTATAGCTAGGGTGTGGCGACCTTCATACGTGGTAAAAATGAGCATCTTCTCGATGCTTCTAGAAGGAGAAGCTTCTATGGTGTGGTGGCTTTCGAATGGTTTGGATCTTACTCACTTTCATGATTTAGTGGGATCATCCTAACCTCCTCACCTTATCCTCTTCATCTTATAAAAGGAGAGGAACTCTCATGGAGAAAATTAGCTTTTGAGATTGGCTTGTTATTGAGTTTTGTAGCTTGGAGTTTTTGGAGCTTGTATATTGGCTTTGAGATTTTCTTTGTCAAGATAGATTGTGAGTATCTATCAGATCTATGGTCTTAGAATCCTTGTTGCAAGAAGTGTGTGGGAAGCAAGGATCTGTTGGAAGGAACCTAATGACATTAAGGCATCTGGTTGTATCTTTCTTCCACTTTTACTTAATATAATACAATGACATGTTTCTTTCCCATTAAATCATTAGAATTTTATTACATGACTCCTTGATCACATGTTTAGGTTTTCATTGAATCTACTATTGTTTCTTTCACTTTGGCTAGTTTGTGTCATTGCAGATTTGATCTCACAAGAGCACCACAGTGAAGTAGGGACAACAAATATATAAGGAAGCGATATCTAAAGGTATGTCATCCATTCCTTATTTGGTAGTAAATTCAATGATTGTAACTTAGGGAAAGTGTCATGTCCTGTCCTATTTTGTTCTAGATCCATGTGGATCTAGGGAGATTAGTTTATGTCCGCATTCACTGATTTATCCTACAACAAATAGATATATAGATCCTCATCATTCCACACACATAGTTCCACCATCTAGATCTAGGTGTAATGACCTCCTCGTTACGACAACGACTCTGAGAACATGTGCAAATTTTTTTTTTATAAGGTGTGTGCGCACGTGTAGAAGTAACAAACACACTTGACTCTACGTCGTCACTCGACAACCAATAAGACGCAACCACGATGTTCAACACCAGAAGACTGAAGGCACACAACGAGTAACTGCAACGATATACGACCATAGACATAAGGCGCACAACACAAACATTAAGACATACTGGGGTGCACAGTAAGAACACAGAGGGAAGAGTCCATGGTGTTAGGGTTACTATTTCTGCACAGGAAAGCAGGGCGTTTAGTCTTATGTCTTCTTGAAAGAAGATTAGACAGGCTCGTGGCCGACTGCTCAGGCAGAAACTAGTAACCTGACCTAGAACCGACACAAGCAAGACAGACACAACATGACGACACCGACATATCACAATAACAACAAGTAGTAAACTCCCCTAGACATAAGGCGTACAACTAGCAGCCGTAAGCAGAAAACGACACCAGGTATTAAGTATAGTACAGTCACAGATGGAAGAATCCAAAAGTAGAGTTTACTATTTCTGCACAGAAAAGCAGGGCTTTTAGTCTTATATCTTCTCGGAAGAAGATTAGACAGGCTCCTGGCCGATTGATCAGGCAGAAACTAGTAAATCCTTTAGGGAGTCGCAGTAGTGGAAACTGTGCCTTTAAACAACCTGAGACTACTGATACAGCTCAGAGTGTGTCGCAAGAGTGGACACTGTGCCTTTAAACAACCCAAGACTCTTGATACGGCACTGGATTCTTTGCACAGAAAAAACACACACAAGGACATAAATTCTAGGGCTACAAGGAGGTGTCTCTACCCCGCCCAACATAAGCAGACTACGCGGCTAACTGATTGCAATCAAGTACGACATAATTAAGAAGAATGGTTACACCCCTGATGGAAGGCGCGCGACAAGACCTATGACAACAACACCCAAGTTCAACATTATCTAAACGAAACAACCACCCTAATATACCAACTCAGAGTAATTTATGGGACGTAAATCCAGGTTATTGCACCACACAAGTTATTAACAATAATTAAAATTTACAGTAACTTTGTCATGAAACATTAACCCTCTATCATTTATGCCACAATCCGGACCATGATTTTACAATTATCGTACCTCTCATATGCTACAACCACTAAATTCATAATGACCTTTACGAGATAAATTATTCACTAAGGTCCAATAATAATGCACTAAAACTGACATCATCTTTATAGGCAATATCAATTGAAAATAACAACATCCATCATAATTTAAATGGCAATCTAAAATAAAATCTAATTACAAGGTTAAAAAGGGCATTATTTGGATATGACAACTATCAATATTTAATGAGCAATAATTAAATATAGCAATTAATTGAAGATGTCACTATATGGAAATAGCATAATGATTATAGGAATCATCCATGGAAATACAATATACACCATAATTTTTAAAAAAAATTCTTATAATATAATGACGTTTAAAATGACAATGACGAACTATCCATATTACCATTGACAATAAGTTAAGATAATCATCAATTAAAGAGGTCAATATATGGAAATTACCTCATAACTACATGTGACATTAACTTGAATAACAATATACATCAAAATTAAGAATGGCAACTTATAAATAATATAATGTCAAATGACCATAATTAAAAAGGGCAATGCTTGGAATGACAACTGTCAATATTATAATGATGATAAGTAAAGATAAAATTAATTTGAAGAAGTCAATATATGGATTACATCATAATATAGGTGACCTCAATTGAAATAACAATATACATCAAATTAAGAATGGCAACCTATAAATAATAAAATGTTAAATGACAATAATTAAAAAGGGGCATCTACAGACAATAGCATTTTAAATCACAATAATTAAACAAGGGCAACATTTGGAAAGGACAAACTATCAATACTAAAAGAACAATAATTAAATACAACAATTAATTAACGATGCCAAATGAAGAAATAACATCCTAATTACATCATATTGGTGATATTGACGCGTACAAGGTTCTACCAATTCGGAAGACGACCTGGCCATACCTCCAGATATCCTTGCATGCAATTACCAAGGAACCCAATCTTCTATCAGACAGGGGTCGACAGTGACACCCGTGCGCTATCAAAGTTTCCAAAATTAATGCGTAGCCTTCTGGAACAGATTCACGCTGAAACGATCAAACTATTCATTCAATGCATATATACAATTTTCTCTGTCATTAACCATATCGGTTACTTCTGTTGGGATTTGTGCAGGTGAAGGAATCAACGCAATTGAAACCACTGTCAGGTACACAGCAGACACGCAGGGCCTAAATTATGGCAAGGCACAGTCTGACACGAGGAAAAATTCATGGTTATGGTAAATGCAAATTTTAATAATCTTTAAGACACCCCGTCACATCTAACCGCTTTTAAATCCCAAGCAAAAAGATCCAACAAAACCGGGCTTATCCAGCGAATATTACTGAACCCTAATTTAATCTAAATAAGTAAAGGGTTACAAAATTACCGTGCCCTGTGATTGATTTAGTAATAGTCGCTGATCTGTCGAAGTCTGGCTCAGTCGCAGGCTTTTCAGGATTCTCTGTTTTCCTGCTACTTTTGGTGAACGTGTTAACGCTGGCGTTCACACTGGTAGTCTGTATTTTAATCTAGAGGGAATAGATGAGTATTAGTGTTAGAATCGTTTGTGGTTTGCAGCGTAACTAAAGTGGGAAATAGTGGAAGGTAGTCTCTGTGTTATAGTTAGCAGCAGTAGAAGAAGGCGTCTTCGAATGGTAGAAATTCCCCAAAGTTGGAGGGAGAGAACAAAAACATTCAACGCGGAAAAGATTTGCGAGCAGAGACGCTGGAATTGTAATTAATAAAGAAGTCGTGCTAAGAAACTAAATATATGATGAGGTTATGGTTTTCTATAAACTATTTCGGGTGAGATTTTCCAGGTTGAAATCGACTTGGTGTGAAAAGATTTGAGTCACTTTAGAAACAGTGCAGAACGTTGATGTCTATGTCATCTTTTATTATTATGTTTACCATTACAGAAACCCGATCGATAAACCCAACGCAGAGGAAGGGACAACCGTTTTTCTTTCTTTTTCCTTTAAAATGTATTACAGATTGATTAGGGTGAGAGAGAATTCATTTCAGGGTTGCTGATCAATCAGTTTCCGAAGTCAATGGTTGGTTGATTTAAGCTGAGATCTTGCAATGTGATTCTAGACTCCATTGCTACCTGAAGATTGAAAAGCGTTTAAATTTTTCAGTCGCAATTAGAAAAATAATCGCTCAAAAGTTCAACGATGTGTCCCTTCCAATACAGACTGCAGACCAGAAGATAGATTCGACCAGGGCCTAAATTTCAATGGGCACACATACCAAAAACGAAGACGAAGGCCGTGAAGTATGAAGTAAGAAGACAACATCAATAAGGATAAAAGAAACAAAAGGGGCCGCTACCTAAACTTCAGTAACCAACTTACCCAACAACCTTCCAGCTATGGTTTCACCGTAATCTTTCTTGGAACGAAAATGCTAGAACCAAATTTTCTCAAGGTAAGGATGGGTGACGAGACAGAACCAAAATTCAGAACCCAAGTACACGCAATGCTAGGGGAAAATTCAGAACGAAATCGCCCTTCCCCATCAAGAACCAATCCAGATTTCTATATACATGAACACATTTTGTTTTTTTGAAACTAGCAGCGGTAAATAAATTTTTATCAGAGTTAAATAGAAACCATGACATTTTCCTTCACTACGCCAATAACATAGGTAATAAATTTTATCAGCAGAGTGAGTCGTAAGACATTCTAATCTACTAAAATACAAATCATACCTTTGCCTTATCGCCTCTCCCGAAGGTTTTTCCGCGCGCTCCGTGCCGCGTCCGGTCTCCTCGCAGCTCCCGCTCGCCGACCGCAGAAAGCTCACCGGTACCTCCCAGCCAAACACTAGAGATAAGGGGCCACACAAGAACCAGAGATAAGGGGCCACACAAGAACCAGAGATAAGACTATCTTCTCAGCTCGCCTCCACGACTGAGCTACCACTCCAACACAGCTGAGATAAACCCAACTCCTCACAAGCAATCCGTCAAGCCAAAATTTGGCAGCGTAACGTTACGCTAACCGTTCATCCTTTCTTCCTTCTTTTCCCCTTCTTTTATAGAAAAATGAGACCCACCTACTTTGCTAAATCATTATTAAATTAATTTTTAATGACAAACCTCTAAACATTCTCCGCCGTCCAAGTGTCACTCATCCCCCATGTTTCTCCAAATTAAATTTCTTTAATTTAAATAAAAGACTCATTTCCCTCACTCCCCCTAAAGTCGCTCCTAAAATTACTCCTAGGGTTCCTAGATCCCCTCTCATGCTTTTAATA
>ML805649.1:24366-75794 GCA_009831015.1 Picea engelmannii
CGTGTGTGGCCCCTTTACTCCATATGTGAGTCTGGTCGGCAAGCTATCGTCAGCCTGCATCATCAACCATCATGTCAGAACATGTCAACAACATATCATCAAATCAAATAATAGCATGGTAAATACATCAACTCAATATCACAATCCCTGACTCAATCCGGAGTCCAAGGGTTCCGTCGATGCCTCTGCATCCTCCAGGTCAAAAACCCTGCACACTCAAATAAACTGAGTCAATAGCACCTATATACAACAATAGTAAAACATCCTATCATAAATCATAATGCATCATCATCAAGGATAAGTGTTTTATCATCATAAAAATCCAGATCACTTGCGAGCAAGTGTCCTCAAAGAATAAGTTTGGTGAGTGCACTAGAGCGGGATGTTACACTAGGTTTAGTTTAAAACTCACTTGAAGAATTCCATATTTCCAAAATCCCAGATCAAAGTTTCCGCCAAGTTAAATTTACACCATCCGGATTTGGATTTTCCATAAAAGGTTGGTTAAGAATATTTTTGGATCCTACAATCCCAGATGGTGAAGGTCCGAACATGTTAGGGTTCCACATCTAGATCCAAATTTTCCATAAAGGTGCTTAAAAGGAAATCACACATCCCGTCACCCAGATGGAAGGTTCCACATCAGGATCTGACTTTTCGCAAAAGGTATTCGAAAAAAAATATCGGATCTCTGTGACCTGGATTGAGTTTTCCACCTATGGAAAAGTTCCATATCTGGGATCCAAGTTTTGCTAAAACATTTTCTAAAACAAATCCCATATCTTTCTACCCAGACTAAAGGGTCCACCATGTGTCAAAGTTCCGCCACTCTTCCACCATGGAATTGCCACAATAAAAATGCCATGTGGATTCCACATCATCCACCACATGGAATCCACGTCATGGTGATGTGTCCAATCTTAAGGTTCGACTGTGTCACAGTTCCACCTAAAGGATCTAGCCGAACATACTAATATAAAAATAGAAATATAACTACTCAATATATAGATATTTACATGGGGCTTTGTCTAGGGATTAACACATTGCTGAATTTGAAGGGAAAAATTCCACATGCAACCTTGTAGGACATGGATTTAGAGCACACCTTCATCTCACATGATGGAGATTGAGTGTTTGATCTTGTTAAAGAAAGTGATAGAAATATATATGTAGTTTACTTCATTTANNNNATATATATATATATATATATATATATATATATATATTCCAAGAAAAAAATGTCTATTCTAGGAGAGAGAAGTCACAATCCAAAGGTGCCCAACACATACAACTAATAGTTTCAAAATGTGGTAGGAAATTTGTGTCCACAAGACTTTTCCATCAACTAAAATCAAGATAACTTAGTCTTCAAGAGATGTGAGCACCATATATAAAAAAATATCAAAATCACTAACTAGATATGATTACCCATTCAGTAATCAACAACTTAGAAGAAAGGAGCTTCTCTTTTGGAGACAAAGGCTCCATTAGAGAATTCCTCCAAAATAATATGATTTCTAACAAGAGATAAAACTTCTTTAGAAAAATAATTTTCCTAGGATTTATGCTCACGAAAGATTCGTTGAAAATCAATATATATGAAGGTTTTGGACAAATATTTTTCTTACTGGCCAAGTCGAAGTAGATCCAAATTGACAATCTAAACAACAACCAACATCCAATCAACACACAATTTTGAGTCACCATACACTGGTATCTCTTCCACATTCCTCTCAACCACACAATTGAGGAGGGAAAATAGAGCATTGAATTCCCCAATGTTATTTGTTTCGTGTCCCATGTTGGCCATCCCTGTTTTTTTTTCAATGGAAGAAAATCTTTGTATTCAGGAGAGATGAATATACATGTTTTTGTCCCTTATACAGAGTGTTGTAACATTGTTTTAATTTTAATAAAAGATTAAAATTTCTTAATAATTAGTTTCAAAATTAGTAATTAGTTAATTAAATAGTAGTTTAACTTTTAAATTTTCTTCTAATTTTGGTTTAGGTTTTATTTAATTAAATTAGTTTTATTGAGTGTTGTTTTAACTTTATGTTTTGAATTTCATTCATTTTATTATTGATAAGTGATTGAATAAAACTTTAATATGTTTCATTATACATTGTATTATACATAGTAATAAAGTGCTTCTATGGTGTAGGTTGATCAAACACAATTATAATAAATTGATGGTCCATATGTCGTTTCTCCCCCCTTGTATGCTTGATGTTTAGTAAAGGGGAGGGGCTGCAAAATGATATACCATGGTTTTCTCTAGAACCATGTGGAAGCGACTCATTAATCCCCCCTTGAATGGTTTTTTAAAACCACTATATGACCCCATGAAAATTTTCCATGATTATGGAATAGCAATGTGGAATGTTGGCATCAGGTGATGTAATGGAAAAATGACTGATTTGTTTTAAAATTTATATTATTAATTAGTCATTTCAACGAGTTAGCGTTTTCCATGTATTTAGGGTTATTTTTAATGGTTAAAAGTTAAATCTTGTGGTTATAATTTATTTTTTCAACGAAAGATTGAGGTCAATACTATCCGAACTACCAACGAACATTACCATCAAAGCCCGAATCTCTCCGGATTACACTTTATGCTGGGTATCTTGAAACTTTTTCATTTCTCTTACATTATAAATTTAGAAATGTAATCTTCTAAGTCTAGTAAAGTAAAAAAACATCTTACTATTGAAGAGAAAGACTTGGCTAATAGAGACAAAGATATATATGACCCCATACTATTGTCTTACCTGTTTAAATTACACTAATCAAACCTTTATCATTTGAGAGACCATAAGGATTTTTATCAAGTGTGGGAATTTGATTTAGCTAAGTTTATCGTCCCTCAGACATAAAATTCTCCTGGATTCATATCCTGGTGTGCTTCAAATTACAATATGTATTAATGTTTTTTTTAGACAACTAAGAGGGGGGGTGAATCAATTGTTATTGTGTTTAAACAATTATGCCCACTTTACAATATTTACAGAACACTCTATGAAAATCACAATAATGCAGGGAAGTAAGCAATAGAATATTGAACATCAATCACACACATGAAATATACAGAGACAAATATTTCCCGAGGAAACCCATAAATGGAAAAACCTCTTCTTCTTGATATGATAAGTAGTCTTTATTTTCTGTACATTATCATTCTTATGAGATCCAACTCCTCTTGAGGCTAGAACCTCTATTTTACAAGCTGCAACTTGCTGAGAGCACCAACTCTTTGGTTTCTCTAGCACCCACTAGAAGGAAGAACCAACTCCCTGGTTTCTCTAACACCCACAAAAAGGAAGCACAGACTCCCTAAGTGTTCCAGCACCTACCGGATGGAAGCACCAACTTCCATCCACACAGGCACTAAATTATATAACAGAGAACAATAGTTCTCCCTTGCACCACCCTGCCACCCTGAATATAAAAAATTTGTTCCTGAAACTTGTTACAGTGATACATTATTTTTCAAAAATCTTACCAGTCTCATCATTGTTCTGTTGCACTATTATGCTCTGGCTGCATCAATGTTTTTCCTGCTCGCACCTCCTTGAGTTTTCTGTTTTTCTACTCTGTCTCTGGATGTGCACCTCAACTTTCTCTTCCTCTCCCAGATAAACATTTCTTCTCTATTTCTTTCTTCTACACTTTATTCTCTATTATTATTTCCATTCAATGTGCTACTCCTCTTCTGTGCATTTCATCTCTTGCACACAACATGCTTCTACCCGCATGAATAACTCTCAACAACAACAACCCTCTATTCTCTATTCTGTGTATATTTATGATTCCAAGTCCTCTGTCAGATCATACACCTAACATTATCTCTGGCGATCATGCTGAGTCAGTTCTTCATCAATGACCGTTATGCTAAGATAAGACTATTCATCATCAGTGGCCATTCCTAAGATTCTTTGCCTATTTCTGGCAGTGCGACCCTTCGCCTTCTCTATTACAGTTGAGATTATCCTCTTTGTTACAGTTACAGACTTCAACGCTTTCCCATCTGTCAATTTTCTCTATGATGAGTCTTCATTCCACCGGTAGTTACCTTGATACTCTTTGACTCCTCTGGAAGTCACCCTACTTCTCCTCGAATTCTCTAGTAGATGCAATCACTTCGTTCTAGCAGTTATTGGGAAAACCTCTGCCCATTCATCCCTTTGGAACCTTTTCCCTTCCTGAGAAAAACTTCACAGTGGGAGCTAAATCTTCTTGCTAATCCCCTTCCTTTCACGCGACCACCGATGGTGACCATATGCCTAACCAAGAATCATTTCATGATTTCACGTTTCGCGATGTCGACTGCGAGTTACCTTGATTTTCCCAACTCGTGAAACTCTGAGGTAGAGCCTAGCAATGCTAGCTCCTTCCTTAACCTTCATCAATGTGACCATGGCTGTGACCACATGCTTCATTTCTGAAACTATGCTTGCCAGATGAACAGTCTAGATCTTTATGTGATTCAATGGTTGAGATCTCGTTTTCACGTTTCGTGACTTCGTGATTCACGATGTCAAAGGTTGGATCACCTCCCTTCTTCTAATTCTTGAACTCGTGATTGTGTTAGATCAATGGCCCACAATCCTTTGTGATCCGACGACCCAGATATTTTTGTGACTTTGCATTTCGGAGATTCAGATGCGAGTTTCTTTGATTCTCCCAACTCACGAAATAAGAAATACTCCATATAAGATCAACGATCGAGATCTCCCCCTTTGATCGACAGCTACAATCAAATCATGATTTTGTGTTTCGCAACTTCAAAGGTTAGAGAACCTCCTTTCTTCGACTCTCGATTTCTAGATACCTGTTCCAGATCAATGGTCCACGATCTTCCGTATTTCAATGGTCTAGATCTCTTCTTCGAGAACTCGAACTTTGTTCTTCGTCATGCCGCATCAATGGTCCATGAGCCTTAGTGATCCGAAAGTCCAGATCATTTCGTGAATTCACATTTCACGAGTTCCTCCAACTCTCACCTTTGACTCTTCCAGTTCATGAGTCAAAAAAATGTTAATCTCTCGCCACGTGCCCTTCCCAGCATCAACAACTAGGATTGACTCCACTGTATCCCTTGAAAACATTTCGAAGTTTGATTCTTCGAACACTGGGATCTGCTACCTCCTGTCAACCCTGATGATGGACAGTTCCGATGACTTTGAAACTTGTCTCGTGCAATTTACTTGGGATCCAACGACTATTGGTCCACATACTCAGATCTAACAACCGCGATTTGTTCTCTTCTCTGTGTGATCATTCCTCTTGTCTAGACTCTGATATGATGACCCAGACCATTCACATTGCTCGATCCAACAGTCACTGTCGCTCCTCCTCCTGAGATTTGTATTTCTCAAACCTCTAAGTGTCAAAGGCCACGACCTTTGATACTTCTATGAGCCTTGATGTAGGGGATCTCATTTGCGCGTCTCATAACAATATCTCTCATGAGATTTGGAAATGAAGTTAACCTCGGTCCTAGCACACACTTGCGCTTTGCGTGCAACTCAACACTATCTCTTCTGAGCTTCTCGAGCCTGCTCTTTTGCATCTTCCCAAAAAAATTCTGCTGTTCTTTCCATAAATGACAAGCACACTTTCCCTGTAAACTTTCCAACAGGTTTGTCATTTCAAAGAGTGGGTCAATTTTATTTGTGATAAATTCCCAATCCATTACTGAAATGTTAAAGTTGCCTCAAAACCGTCAAAGTGAAGCATTGAATGAAAATGTATTAGCCACTTGTTTCAAATAATTGAGTTCTCGGGATAGAGTTACTTTACTTCAGTCCTATCTGGGTCAAAATATCAATGTTCCTGAAGATAGTCTTATTTTTAAAACTAATATGTTTCCTGAAACATCTAGGAAAATTGTTGATGAGTATACTCTTGGGTTTCTGATCTCTAATTTCTCACCTACATTGAAACCCTTGGTTAAGTATAATTACACCCAATATTTAGCCAACAACATTCATTTTTAGTTGTCTAAATTTGAAGCTAGAATATACTTTAGAGATCAATCATCTTTGATATAGTTATTTCTTTATTCTCAAGCTACTAGATTTCAACACCTTGAAATGGAAATTGAAGATGAAATGGGTAATCCTTTTTCAATTATTCATTGGACTCACTTAACTATAAGGAAATATCACAATACAAGGTTACTAGAGTTTATTAATCAGTTTATATAATTGGCCTTTGAGATCATTCATGATGAAGCTCCTCCTTGAATTTTCCGAGAGTGTAAAAAGCTGTTACAATTGAGTTCTGGTAAAATGGTAGGAGATTGGTATTGTTTCAAGGATCACACATAAATTAGAATCTATGGTGCCGAAGTTCAAACTTTTCTCTTTCCTAAGTTTCTAACACCTATAGTATTTTCTTTAGAATTTATAAGGCAAAGACCGAACTCTGATTATATTCATTTTGTGTCTAAGAAACAAAATAAAACTTTTAAGTTGAAGAAATAAGTGAGACTTTTTATTGTAAACAATAGAGTTGCTTTATAAGATGCAGAGAAACTTCTTCAAGAAATGGAATTCCAACAAGGTGAAATGTGGATCTATGATCCTCATTCTATATTTTCAACTAAAATAAAAGAGCTTGGTTCAACCCCTTATCATCATCAACCAAAACCTTAGCTGGAGCTACTAGCTAATCAATATAGATGGGAAGTTGTACAAAGAATTTTGCAAGTTCAAGAACATAGTTCTATTCAGAAATCAAAGTCCCAAGAGAAAAAATCCACAACATATTTAAAAGACATATAAGAGTAAATGTATAGGATAAACTCAAATAATGTTATAGGTAGACGAAGAACAAACAAACAATAATCCAAAGACAAAAGAACATGGAAAAACCAAGAGCTAGATAGAGCAAGATGGGTTAGAGTCATTAACAACAAAACCTACAATTGTCATATAATTTTTATCATCAACAAATGCATAGAGTTAGGGAAGTCAAACTGGAAAGGAAGGATTACTAATAGATTAGTCAAAGTAGGGGAATCCTTATAATCAATTTATGAAAATTAAGAAAAAAGGTGTGAAAATCAAGCAAGATATTTATCCCCAAATCTATGATCAAGGATCACCTCATAACATATTTTTAATTGCTCTAGATTATGAAAAGGGAAATATAAATATAGATGTATTAGAATCAAAGGATCAAAACATTAAGTCTTCAAATAATCATAAGGTTACTAATATATCAGTTGATTTAAATGCAATCAATTACGTTGATAAAATGGATTTTCATAGGTAAATTGGGGAAATGCTAAATAGAGATGTCATGCAATTTTTTCTTGGAATGAATAAGTTGCAGACTATGAATGAAAAGATTAGGAATAAAATTAAATAGGAAAAATTAGAAAATAAAACCAAGCAAATGAGGGTTGAAGAGCTTGAGCAGTGGGTGATTGAATTATGATGTAATCCAAAAGATAGTGCATCTATACAAGCTATCATGAAGAATAAACATATTGAAACACAATCATTAAAGAAAAAAACTTAATATACCTAGAATTGATCACGTTCAAACACCATAATTGCAATGCAACAAGATAAATGTTAATTGTCAAGACACGTGATGCAAATGAAAGATCGTATGGAGGTGTATGAACGACAAATTGAAGCTTTAAAAAAAGAAGTTTCTTCTTCACATTCTTCAGAACCAAAAGTCCCTTCTGAAGAATTATCCAGATTCTTATCAAAGCTTAATTTAACAGGAGTTGAGATTGAAAAACTCAAGAAATCAATGTCTGTACAGAATGCGGAAATCAATTTTTTCAAGGAAAATCTAAAGAACAAGGATAAAATCATTAAACAATATCAAAAGGTAAAGGCCAAATTACAAGGAGATGTGGAACAATTGCAGGGAAAATTAGTTGGTAAACCATACTTAATAGGTGAAAGACATCTCATTTGGGATCAAATGATAACAAAGGTCACCAAAATGTTGGATTATTTTAATTTAATTGGAGAAGAGAACTTATTGATTGGTGAAGCAGGAAAGGCCATACAACAAGATTTCCAAGAATGACGAAACAAACCACAAATGAAAACCAAAATTATAAAATATCTTAATTCTATGTCAAAGGGGGAATTAAAGACTGAGCTACAATGGTTATGGAGACATAATTTTTTTTTGCTAAGTGAAGTTGGATCCAACAAAGCCATAACAAGTGCATTGTGGTCAAAAGGAATGTTGAAATTTCCTCCAATAAGTTTGATAAGTTAATACATATGGGTTTACCTAATTTCGGGAGTAAAAAAGGAGTTATTTTGACATTTTAAAATTATAGATAGAGTTTGTTCAAAGTTAGAGAAAGTGATGGAAAGTTTAATGAAATGACTAGATTTATAAGAGGTCAAACAATAGTGGATAACTTAATTGATGATTTTTATTTGTTATGACATATTAAACATTTGTTTTTGATAGCTCCAACATATGAAAAATATACTAAGTTAGATATTGCATATAGGAAAATGGTGGCATACCATTATACTTCAAATGAGGATTGAAAATTTATAATTCAATTGATACAGGAATGAGTCATCAAAACAACAATGGTAAAGCTAGGAGATATGATGGGAAATTTCCAAATTCGAATGTACCCAATACTAAATTTGTAAAGTCAAATCTATTGTTGTAATAGTGAAAGATAAAAATTAGCTCCTATTAACCAATTTTGGTTATAGACATTTTTGTATAAAAAAAGACAAACTCAATGTAAAAAGGATCCTTTTTGGTGGAAAAAGTACCAGATGAATTTTTATGAAAATCATTCTTATAAAAATGTTCTTTAAAAAAGAAAAATAGGAAAAGGATGTGGCTAGCCTTCAACAAAGGCACCCATAAATGAGATAATACAAGACCTTGTATGTCATGAAAATGCATACGTAGAATTCTAACCCCATCCACCTAAAATTCACTGTATGATTTAGAAAGGTTTCTCCTTAGGAACATACCCTACTTGAGGAATTGGTTCACCCAATAATACATTATGGCACCCCTCCCATATCTAAATTTGGAAAGTCACACAAGGTCCTTGAGAATTTTTTTATTTGAAAAAGGGGGTTTTGATGCACATGTTTGGGTGGTTATTTTATTAGATATGGATTACTTGGCATGATATTGTGATTTGTGGACCCTTCAAGAGTGTACTTGTTTGTCTTTGCATGACCCCGATAGGTGAACGTTTGATCATGAAGGCACAAGGTCATTTGAACCTTCATTTGGGCCATGAATCCCACTGGTTGGATGATGAGCCCCCTTATGTTGGACACATGGGGATAAGATAGATGATCAACATTTCCTTTGGAGGCATGAGAGAGCACCTTGGAGAAGGAAAATAGCCCCCCTTTTCTGAATGTTTGGCCTTGGAGGCTCAAAACATCATTTCCTAGAGTATGACGTCATACTTGGAGGTAAAGGGTTTGGTTACGTTGGACGATTTCAAGATGACTTGGAAAATATAGTTGAAGGAAGACCCTTTGATATGAATATATGGCCTTTGGAGGCCCAACGTCTCCCTAAAGAACCTCAACGTCTTTCTCATTATGCCAAAATGTCACCTATAAGGGGTACAACATCATCATTTATGGTTTTACTTTGTGTAACATTTGATTTTAGGATTTAAATGGACAAAAAGAGGAAGTTGGACTCCCTAATTTCATGTTAACTTTTTGAATTATGGAAAAATGGTTTTAGGTGACCTCATATAAATAATGGTCACACCTTTGTCATTTTAGACATATCACACTTGCGAATTACATAAGTGTTGGCTGAAATTTTCTCCCTACTTGGGAAAATTGCATATCTCTCTCATGCTATTTTGATACTTTTCACTTGTCTATTGGAAGGAAGGCTAGAGTTATCTCTTGTATGACTTGTTCTTGCTTTGTGGTGGAATATTCTTGGTAGAAAAGGGTTTTACTTGCTATCTATTGGAATTGGTAAGAAATTTTCTGCATATTGTTGTTGTTTCTCCGTGTTTCATCGTTATTCTTTTCTAAACCCTTGGAGGAATATAAATTCATACATCCTCCACTAATTTTTATCACTATTGTCTTGGATAAGCTCCTTTGCAAAGGTTTCTAGGAGTACTAAAAAGGATTACACCCTCCTAGATTTACCTTTCTAGTTTTGTTTTCTCTAGGGAGTAGAAAGGATTACAACCTTAGAGAAGTAACACAACTATATCTTACAAAAAAAGACTCCATATCCCAATCTATAAGGAACTAATCTAATTTTCATTGGAGATATAAAATCATTGCATTGGTATATGTGAAAAGTTGATATTTTGCAATTGTCTAAGTTGGAAATTATTCTTCATTCTTAAGGATTTCTTGTGCTCTAGGCGTGTCTTGATTGACCAAATAATTATTCTTGCTATTATAAATTAATGCTACAGTCATTAGGGATGAAACAAACCATTCTCTCTTTTTCTTTTAATTCTCTTTCTACCGCTGAAAATTGCAAGTAATTGGTGCTAATTATTCTTATTGTCAAGGGATTTCATTGAGGTACTTTGCTTATGAATTTCAATGGCTAGAACTTGCTGCTGTAGCAAAATTTTTCTATAGAAACAAGGCTGCCTTAATATATGTTGATAACATCCTTTTGTAGACCTATTTTTCCATCAAAACTTGATTTTAAGTATTGGAATATTATCTACATGTTTAGGGCTTGATCATCCAATAATTATTCGATGTTTTGGATGGTTAATTGTGCAGCTGTTATAACTTATTCTTTGTTATTGTAATTTTGATATATGTTGCAGTTATGAGACATCGAGCTTATCTTGCTGATTCCCCATTGAGTAGAGGCTTGGCTTATCATCATTTGTCTTGTTCTTGGAAAGTATAACATTTATTTGCAGGTACAAAACACTTCACAACCATTCACCCTTCCACAAGACTCTTTTTCAAGCCATTTATTCATTTCCAAGCTTGACCTATAGGGGATCCTTTATCATTCTATTAATTTCCATATCAATCTCATTAGGGTCATCGAGATTCCTGACTTGTGGTATCTTATCATCACTAAAGCAAAGGGAGTGTCTATCTAAGGTGAAAATGGGTAGGTAATCCCATAGTTGTCACACTTCCATGGATTGGGTTGGTATTTTCCCAATCTACATATTCTGCGATAATAGGGCCGACGATCGTCGTCGTCAGGATAACAAAAACACATGAAAAAATTTCATTTAGACAGATCCTTTCCAATGATCAGTTCCATTGGATCCAACCATTTACATTAAGCAGGCTTAATGTAATTGATTGTATTTCTCCTTCAACCGGTACGTTGGTTATCTCCCATATCTCTAATTTCTAATGAGATGGTCAGGTGAGACCCATGTTGATCTACTACTGAGATTGCATATCTCCTACATGGAGACCTATGGTCTATATTTCTCCTCAGAGATCCTCATCATTGGAGTATCACCACTCACAATCCACTCTAATCAATGCTTCTCCAATGAAAGACGTAGATTTACTCACTGTGTTAACTCAACAAATGTCCCTGGATTTTTTTGGTCGACGTCATTGTAAGATTTTTATTACTGGAAACATGGTCCACTTAGAAGTTTTTTCACCAACAAATGACTGAGATATAATGTTTACCCCGATCACTAGATGACCTGGTTTAAACTCATTTGGGTCTGCACTCAACTGACCCACAAAAAAAATGATGACAAGTGTCACTCATTGGGACATGCTGAATGCCATGTTGGCATCCATGTCAAGCTGATTGCCAAGCTATCATAGCATGTCACTTTGACATCACTCTCCTCTTTAAAGTATATCAACATAGATCCAACGATTGAGTTAGATCCTCCAATGGATATATGGTTGTCAAACTTCATTCTCAAGTCTTCCTCCAAAAGCTACGATGACCTTCCTTCCGATAGGCCTAGAGTTGCATCAATGGTCCACGGCTCACCGAAACAACTTCTCTGATTGATCCAATGGCCATGATTAATTCAGGGCTCTACTCATCAGAGTTCCATTAAATCCTTACACTTGGTCACTCTTATGGCGTGCACTTCAACAAATCCAATGGTCATCACTATACCTTATCCAATGGTTTCCATCTGTCGAATTACTCTCCGACTATCTAATCTTCCGAAAAGATTATAAGTTGACCATCTAGACATCAACAATCCAGATTCTCTCTCGCAGTCACTCTGATATATCGATGATTATCGTGAGATTAGAGTTACCTCCATCAGAGTCTCAATGAAACCTCACACTAAAACACTCCAATGGCCTTGTTATATGATCAATAGTCCATATTCTCTTCTGTAACTACTCTAATAGATCAATGGATGCTACTAACTCAGGGTCTCCTTCATTGTTGGTCTCCATGTCACCTTGCATGCTCTAATTAATGATCCAGATTTTTTCGTTATGATGAATCAATGCCTATGATATCCTCTGACTAAAACATAGAGTATTCTTCATGGTAAAGGTATGACTTGGGAATTATCATTTTCTCTCAATCTTCAACTTTTTCATACATGTTCACCACCAAGTGAAATATTTCGCAGAAGCTTAGTAGTGCACATGGATGTTCTCTGTTCCTTTGACCGATTCAATTCTCAGAGTCTCCCCCTGTAAGATATTGTTCCTTTAATTCTTCATATTCATTATGTTCCTCTTTCCTTCATTCACATAGAGTAGATATGAAGTAACAGTCTATATTCTTCCTCTGTCTAGTTCGATCCTTGGACCTGTCATTTGTAAGGACTTATTAACACAACACATGGTATCCCCCCATCATTGACAACAATAGGTATCCTCCTTCCTGTGATATACATGACATTCTTTGACATCATTGAAAACACAATTTCAACAAACTTCTCCTTTTTCATTGATGGAAACACTCATTTATCACAGTATGAAATTCCTCCAGTCTATGCAACCATAGATATAAGTTGACTTCTCCCTCCAAGTCTCCCCCTTTTCTACAAATCTCCCCCTTTGACATCAATGGAAAATGAATTGTATTCTACTTTTATTGTACTCTTCACTTTGCAATCAACGACCTTTTCTACTGCTTGCCCCTAAGTATATTCCCTTCTCTCTTTTTGTAGCTCCCCTTGAGTTGTTTCTCTTCTTGTAGTGCTTCAGTGATTGGAGGGAATAGTGACCACCCCCAATTTTTTTCTAAGATACTCAAATACTTCTCTAGGAAGAGGGTTTGAAAATATATCATAAACATGTTTTTTTGTGCCGATATACTCTAGTTTGACATGATGTTCTGTGACTTGCTCTCTCAAAAAGTGATACTTGATTGGAATACATTTTTTTTTTGAATGCATGATGGGTTCTTAGATATGTTTATTGCACTATAATTGTCACATAGAATTGATATAGGATGATCATATTCTACCTAAATGTATTTTAATGTTTGTTTCATCTAGAGGACCTATGTACAACATGTTGTTACTGCAATGTATTATGCTTTTGCTATGGATAGAGAAATCAATGTTTTCTTCTTGCTGAACCAGGACACCAAGCTACTGCCTATAAATAATTCTCCACCACTAGTGCTCTTTCTGTCATCCACATTACATGTCCAATATTCATATGTGTAATCTATCAAAGTGAATTCTTTTCTTGTGGGATACCACAAACCAAATTCCAACATTCCTTTCAAATATTTGAATATTCTTTTGAATTCCTGTACATGTGTTTCCTTAGGTGCAGATTGAAACCTTCCAACTAACCCTACTACTTGCATTATATCTAGCCTTGAAGCTTTCACATAAAGTAGGTTTCCTATCATTGATATGTACATGGTTTGATCCGTTTCCTTGGACTCATTTTCCCCTCTTAGCTTACAACTAGTGAGCATGGGTGTGCTAACATGTTTATAGTCTTCCATTTCAAACTTCTTCAACTTATATTTGATGTATTTATTCTGAGAAATGAATATGCCTTTGATCTTCTAAGTAATCTTCAGTCCCAAAAATAATGACAATTCTCCAATCATGGACATCTCAAATTCCTTTTGCATTTGTTCTGCAAACTTTTGGCTCATTCAATCAACATTATTTCCAAAAATAATATCATCCACATAAACTATAATGATGAACATTTCTTCATTATCTATTTTGATGTAAATATTTCTACCTATTGTTATTTCTACTGAAGGGGGGGGGGGGGGGAGTCAGTATCAAGTACAATTTAGCACTTTTTACAAAATTACTTTTCAGTCAAATAATGTATACAATATACAATAGGAAAAGGAGAAGAAATACACAGTGCACAATAGATTTAAGTGGAAATCCACAAAATGTTCTATAATAAAAATATTACATTCAAAGGGAAGCTACAACTTCCAAGATTTTCTAGCACAAACTAGAAGGAGGCACCAACCCCCTAGTTTATAGGCTCCAACCTAAAGGAAGCTACAACTCCCTAGATTATCTAGCTTCAACTGGAAGGAGGCTCCAACCCCCTTTCCTTTTCTCTTCTTTCCACCCTTAAATATGTATATATAAAAGAATCAACCTATTAGATCCAAGTTCCACGACTCCCCTGGTCTACTATAGATTCACCTGAACAACTTGTGGATGTCACTTGTTAGCTTGTACCTCCGCAAAACACATATCCGTGATTTTATCTACTGTCAACCCATAGAAATCAATGCTTTACTCCACTACAACCTGCATATATCCACGCCTTGCTCCATTGTGACCCACAGATGACCTACTTGTCAACTCCTAGCACAAGTGAAGACCCACTTATGCTAGCTCCATACAAAAACACACAGTTGATTTGATGAAAAATTGAGAGGTTCTTGTTGTGTATTTATACTTTTTTAAGTGCCTCCTTTATTTAAATTTAGGGCCGACTTGTAACATTTTTTTGCAACAACATTCTCTCCTTTAATTAATTTTGGTGTCGACTTGTAATTTCTCGTCAATACTTTGGAGATTCATGACCACACCTCTGGTGACTTTTGTAGACTTCTTCAAAGAGTGTTCATGTTAGGGCCATGCTTAAATATATGCCATAAGGGGACCACTTTGAAGACTTATTCAAATACACCCATCAGTTCTATTGGATTCTAAACTTCTTCTAGAGTTGACATCAATGAAGACCAATTTTCCAACAATCACCCCATTTGGCATTGATAGAAACACTCATAATATTCCTATGAACATTTCTCCCCCTGTCATCATGCTCATGATTTTTCTCTCCCCCTTTGACATCAGTGGAAAAGGGTGACTCTTCTATTTGGGACTTCTCCCCCTGAAATCATGGCACTCAATAGTACTTCTCCTTCATTTTATATCTTCTTATCCTTTCCTTCCTTGGATCTCTTTTGTGTGACTTCAATTTTATTTCTTTCCTCTTTGTCTAGGATGTATATGTTATTTGGTCTTCTTGTTGCTATTACAACCAATCGTCTTGAGTCTTCTTCTATGATTTCACATATTTGGGAGTCAAACTTAAGATTATATCCTTGATCACATATTTTACTGACACTAAGGATATTACGCTTCAATTCTTCAACCAGTAAGACTTTTTCTGCTTTTACATTTTCACTTCCAAGACTCACTGCACCTTTTCCAAGTATTTTGATAGAGGGGTCATTTCCAAATGCCACTTTGCCACTTTTTCCTTTCTTTAGGCTAGTGAATTTGTTTTGGTCCCCAGTAAAGTGTGTTGAGCACCCATTTTCTATGTACCATTCATCTTATTTATCTTCAACAATCGGTGCTAATAGATAATTTTACTTGTTTTGGTTTTCTTTCCTTTTCCATAATGTGGTTGGGATAGGAGCATCTTCTTTCGTATCTCTGCAATATCGTGCTTTGTGACCAAGATTATTTCATTTGTAGCATACAATATTTTGATCCATCAGTGGATCAAATGGATTGTAATATCTATTGATAGATCCATAAGCATTTATAGATATACTGTTTACATGATTGTCCCTTGGTTATCCATCATCATTTATGTTTCTCATATAGTTGTTTCTTGCATTGATTTTACAGTGAATTTATTTGTGTCCAAAGTCTATGCAAGTATTAAAATGACCAACAAAAATATTCTCATACCTGGTAGCAAAGTGACTTCTTGGTGTCTCAAACTTTCTGAATTCAGATCTTCTGTTCCAGCTGGCAGTGTCATGTTCCTGCTATTCTTCAACTCCCTTTTGATTGCTAACTCCACTTCTTAAGGTATTCACATAGTTTCTAGAATTTCCTTAATATTTCTTGTCCTTTTTATCTATTTCTGTTGTATTCAAACTATAATTATATCCAAGTCCTATATTATCGGTAGGTGATCTCTAATTGCTAAGTATTTTATCTAACTTTTCAGTACTTCTTTCAATTTTCTCCAATTTTTCCATTATCAATGTTATCTCCTTTCTTGTGTGATCCAATTCCAATTTTAATTTCTCATAATATTCAGTCTTCTTATATAAATTATCCTTAAAGATGTTAATTTTATTTTCAAGATCATGATTCTCTTCTTCACAACTACTCATTTCATTTTTTAATTCTCTATTTTTGTTACTGAGCTTGCTATTTTCTTTTTCAACATGTTTCAATTTTTCCAGATTCTCATCATCTTCCTGTTCACTTTCTGTGAAGTCTTTGCCTCCCCAGAAAACTCTATGTTTGTTTGTTAGGTCTCTTCATAAGACTCTTCTCTAGAATTAATTTCACATGTTTCATATATTTTATGGTTATCATTATGATTTTATTGAGTTATGAAGAGAACTTCCCTTACATCCCTTTCTTGTCCATCACTTTCATCTGAAGAAGTGTTGTCCTCCTTGGAGTTAACATATATTTTTCTTGTGGAAGCTTTTCTTTTCTTCAAAAGGACATTTCTTAGCATAGTGTCCTATTCTACCACAATTGAAGCATTTAAAATATAACTTACCTTTGTATTTTCCGGTTCCCCTCTTGAGCTTCCTTATGAAATGTGCTTCTTCTTTATTTGATTCATATGTGAGGAAATGAGACACACTTCCACACTAAACCTAGTAGAAGAGAGGAATAAATATTTAATCAAGAAAGTAAATGATAAATAAAACACACAATACACAGAGATTTTACCCTGGAAACCCAAATCGGGAAAACCAACATTTGTTGAGCGTTCTGCTCTCTTGTTGTCTTAGTCATTCAGAATAAAAGGTTACATGTATAAGCTTGTTCTACACCTAAGACAAAATCAACATCATATTGTCTTGCTTACGAAAGAACCCTGTAGCCAATTCGGCTTACATCTTGATGCATGAGCATCATCATAAACTTTTAGAGAGGGTGAGTGGAGGACAAATCAACACCCAACGTGCCCATTTCATATCAATTTTTAATTCCAAAGGAGGGCGCATCAACTTAAATTTTTGAAAAGATTGAAATTAAAAGAGATTTTAATGTTTTTAGGTTTGAGCCATTACATGAAGCTGCCAAAGACTGTAATTATCTTAATAAGCTATAGGATTGTATAGATATTCAACAATGACTCATATCTTGGTTGTAAATTCCATTTATTGTAATACACCTTAGTGGGGAAATGTTTTGATTATGATATTATAGAACTAGTGTAGTCAGTAGTAAGGATCGAAAAGCCTCTCTGTGTATAAATATATGTATCCTATGCCCAAATGAGGCTTCTGAATATTATTGTTAAGGTTGTTTACTAAGAGTTGTGGAGGAGAAGCTGAGAAATGTATGAATCCATGTACATACTTCACTGAATGAATATAACTAGATAAGTCTGATTCCAAATGCATGATGTTTCTTATTTCCGAGTTCATTGAGTGAATACCATGTTCCCTGTTTTAACTGTTTTATGTGTCTGAGTATGCATTTTATGGTTAGATGTGTGAACTCTTAATTTCCGATAAGTTTCAATTGTTTCTCTTCTAAAAAATCTAGTGCAAGGAGTGCATAGTGCCCACAAGGTGTGTGAAGGCAGAGTCAAGTCTGACTCAGAAGCTCAGAAGAGATAGCATGAAAATTTACAAGAGGAAGTGCAAGGAGTGCACAGATACTCAATGGAGTACATATCTTTAAAATGACCCATGTGAGGTGTGCACCAGACTAATGCTTAGCCAAGTGTTGAGAAGTTTGAATCTGTTGAGCACAAGGAGTGTGAAGGAAGGTCTTAAGAAAATTTCTCAAGTTTGAAGCTTTTAAAATCCATAGAAGCACATAGAGGGTACCAGGGGGTTGAATCACTTCAGACTATCAAGCTGAGAAAAGTGAGAGACCAAAATCCTTAATAAGGAAGAGTTTATCTCATTTTAAGGTTGAATGAACGAGACCCAATTAGGTAGAAACAAGATCCTTTGTGACCGTCATATTTGGATAAGTAGCATGGGGTTTATCCCTGGAAGCCCTTCATACTTCATAAGTTCGACAGATTTCGTGTGTGAGGAGCAAAGGATAGGAAAATACCTAAGTTCTGAAGCTTTGAAGAGCGGATTGGATCTTCGCCATTGAGAAATGGAGGACACATGGCAGTAGATCCCATGGCTCAGAGACTCAAAAATCTGGGGGAACTAAGGAGTAGTGCTTCGAAAAGTTCTGAATCCCATAGTTGCAGAGATGATGAGAGCCGTTGATTTGAAGTAGAAATAGAGTCGTCTGATCTTTTATTTCAGAGTTTGGCACTCTAGGGGAATAATGTGTTGGAGCGGCAAGGACCTTCAAAGCCTATATCCCCGAAGTCCTTTCCCACTTTAGATCACATCGGGTGTTGCGAGATGTTGATCCTTGCCGTTGTTCGACGCTCCACCAATTCGACATTCAGGAGAAACATCGTGCAATTCTGTAGAAACTAACGAACCCTGGGAGCTCCGAAGTCCCGAATATTTTAGAAAAATGAGGTTTATCCCACAACTTTGGCCCGAAGTCATGTGGTTTAACACCCTATTTACCCTAGTTTGTAAATATAACTATATGGGCCAAGGAACTATGGCAATCTTAAAAGTTTGAATGTTTGATTTGATGGACCTTTGTACAAAAGGGTCAATGGATGTAAATTTGGTTATTCTAATATAAAATGGTTATGTGTGGCATGACTACTGAAAGAGGGGATGTGCTAAGAGAAAAACCATGAATGCTATGAAAAGGTGGTGGAGGGGACCAGGAATGGTTCCATTAACCTCCACCGAACCAGTACCATGCTGGAATTAATTGCTCAGATCAGAACAACCCTCTAACCTAGGAATGAATTTGAGTCGGGCTAGTAGGTGGGAAGACCTCCTCAAGAGTTAATAAGGGGATGGGGCAGACCTCTGATCCATAAGGCTTCCAGACCTGACCACAGACTCGGAATTCGAGCCACACACAATCTTGATATGGAAGGCAATAAAGGAAGCAGGGTGCATAGAGGGAAGACCTGTGAAAAATACAAAGACGAGAGTAGAAGCTCTCGAGTCCGAGGGAGGACTAAAAGAGGAACAATGAGTTTTGATCATAGAAAATAGAGATTGAACCAGGAGAAGGAGAGTAACCTTCGTCCTTATCTATTTTTGTATTGGGAGAAGGAGAGTAACCTTCGTCCCTAACTTTTGTTGAGCTAGAAGTAAGAGATTGAATCTCAAAGCATCGTGGCTTAAGCTCAGCTGTGGCCAGTGATAAATCCATTAGGAGTGATTGAGCCTATGGTTGGGAGGAAACAAGCACCCCTTTCAACAGTTGCATCACGTCCTATGATTCTGATAAGTGTTTTCTTGCCTTGTGCTTTGAATTGTAATTAATGGATGCATGTGAGTATTTATATGTCTATAAATGGTTCTTTTATGTATTAAATGATTAAGTTATGAGCATGCGTTCATTCCCTTGAGAACCTATGCTTCTACTTGTTTCTTCCACATGCTCTAGTTTGATCACTTGAAGGCGCTTTCCCCAGGGAATTACATCACCATTATAAGAGTCAGAGCAAGCCTCTTGGCATAAATACCATTTCGGTAACCTCACAAGTTACCTTGCCTTGATTTAGAGCTTAAAGCTCTACGAGTTGGGAAGGTGTTTCCTTCACACCAGTAGTCTAGGAGACTTTGAACTCACATCTAATTCCTTAACCAAAAAACCCAACTAAGAGCGGGGATAATAGCCCAAGAGTTATCTGAAGATCCACGTGACCTAGGTCTAAGAACCTTGGAGCTCGAAGCTCCGAGATGTCAAATTTCACGATAGTCAAGTTGAACCCCGTAATCTCTATGAACCGTTGATCTATGAACGAATATCGAGGGTGGGAAATCATTGCGAAGCGTGAAGGTGAAATTAGTGGATGCATTGGTTTGTGGCTCACAATTCACCATTGGCAATGATCTTGTCGTGTTGGAATATCAATGACTCTGGTTCGACCAGGTTGGGCAAGTACTTCCAAATCGTGGACATTGATCTCTCTAATAAAGAGAATGCACATTGGGACCTCGCAATTTCTTTGAACTGTCAATCGACAGACACCTCAGTATAGGTTGGATCATGACCGCCAGACCCTGAATAGTTGCGAGATGGGTTTTCATGAGCCCTTTTGGAAATCCATGGAGTAACGGAGTCCCTCGATACCGTCAGTCTGAGAGAATATAAAATATCATAAGAGATAATGTTTTCAAGAGCGAAGGCAGGACCCAAGATAGCCAGAATCGCAGGAGGAATGAAGGTTGACACCGTTGAACATTTACCAAACTCTTCCAAGTCGGAAGAAGTCAAAATATCAGGAGGAGGAGTGACAACAACTGTCATATCGGTTGCGGGGAGAAGCCTGGACCATTAGATCAATGTCCAAGGAAGAAGAGGAGAAGCGCTAGGAAGGAACAAATACTAACCATCAAATATGAGCGAAAAGGGACCTTAGTTGTCCGATCTAAGGTAAAGTGCATTATTTTTAACATTTGTGTGAATGGGAGGGTTGACTGGCCAATCTACTAAAGTCCTGAAGTGAATTAGGATCGTTCATCACCAAGAAGGACAAGTTGTGAAAGATCTACAACTCCTGAGCGAGAGATTGTGGTCAAGGAGAGAGCAGAATCGCCAAAGACCCAAAGTAAATCCTGACCATTGATCGCCAGGAGACATGTGTCAGCAGATCATTAACTCTGGAGAAATCACTTTGAGAGTTTCAGTTGAGAGTTGAAACTCCCAAAGCCCGGAGAGCCGAAGTGAATCTCAACCGTCAGGTCAAAAGGGACACGTGGTAGAGATCCGTTGTCCTCGGGTGAAAGCAACCCGAAGACTTGAAGATAATTTGGACTGTCAGATCTAGAGGGAACATGGCGATCGATCGTGAACTCTGGGTGAAAACACTCTGGGAGAAAGCGATAGACAAGAGTTTGAAATCACTGAGGCTCGAACAATCGAAGCAGCTGGGAATCGTTGATTTGAAGGAGGACACATGTCATCAGATCATGAACTCCGAATAGAAATTTCCAAATGAAACGAAGAAAGGAGGATTTGATGTTTGAGATGTCCGAAGGCCCAAGTCCCAAAGAGGACAAAATCCATTGATTTAAGGTGGAAGTGTGGCGCTAGATATAGCACTCCAGGTATGGAATACTCCGAAGGAAAGTAGAGGGTGAAAGCATCAGAGTCCTGAAGTGGAATCTCAACCGTTGATTGAGAAGGGAGCTCAAGGCCATTGATCTGGTCTTGGTTGAAAAGAGATAAATACCCAAAGTAGGTCTTGGCCATTGATCACCAGGGGGGTACGTGTCGATGGATCGATGTCTCCAGGTGAATCACACTAGGGTTTCAGTTGAGAATTGAGACTGTCGAACTCCAAAGACTTGAAGTGAATCTAGACTGTCTTATATAGAAGAGACGTGGCATAAATCTATGGACTCCAAGTAAATTTTTGATGCAATTCATAGCCACCAGATTAAGGGGGATGCAAGAATCTGTGGATTTTTGGTAAATACCCGAAGTAGGCCTCAATCGTCTGATTCAAGTGGACACACGACATAAATCTTCATACTTTGAGAGGAATTAAAATTTGAGACTTGAGACTCCTGAAGTCTTGAATCATGAGGCGATCAATGACGTTGATTAAAGAGGATGTGTGGTAGGATATCTGTCACTACGAGAGAAGGCAAGGGTTGAGAGTTGAAACTCCTGAAAACTGAATCATGAAATAAATCACAGTCGTTGATTTAGAAAGGTTAGATTTGATCCATAGATTCAAAAAGGATAGATCTGAGCCTTCAAGTGCAGAAGCATTGTCAAGGTCATGATATTGACGGTCCCATCGCATTGTGGGGACCGAAGGTGCACAAACTTTAAAAAGTTGAGGGCGGGCCACAATCCAGACCACGGTTTTGAAGAAAGGACACGTGGAGGCTCAAGGTGAATTGTGGGGAGAAAAGTAGTTTGGTTTCAAACCACCCTTGGCCACACCCACAATCACATGGTTAAATAAGGCCATCGCCCAAGGTCATATCTAGGAAGGGGCTTATTAGAAAAGGAGCTAATGCCCAGACTCCGAGATTTCACAGGCACGAAGAGGAGGGTCGTAGGTACCTTTAGACATGCATCAAGAAGTCAAAAGGGTCTATGTCTAATTATAGAATGAGACCATCAAGGTATTAGAGAGTCATTTGGCTCCAGAATCGGAGATCCTTGACCGAGAGGTCGGACTAGTTCCCCGACCTTCCAAATTAGAAACTATGGATGGAGAATCTGTCCTTTAAGAAAAGTGAAATTTTTTGAGCCCCATCATGGGTGTGTTACAAATTGGTATCAGAGTCAGGTTACAACACTTGGCCTGATTGGGCTCATGTACGAGTCATGTAAGGAGGTATCGTTATCTGCATTTACTCCTTGAGTAGAAGAACTACAGATTGAACCTGTGATTTTGGGATTTCATGTTGAATTTTAGCAGAAGAATTTCCTTAGCCCTTTTTCAAAGTGATAACTACTCTTACCGGAGTAGGGATATGCTAATCAAAATTTATAATAAGACTTGAATGTGGATAGATGAAGGTGGAAGGGTTCTATCAAGAGCAGCTAAAGAATGAAGGATGAATTCCCTTTTGTTTGTAACACTTCTTCTAAGCATGGGCTGTTGGAACCTCAGGCACTGATGATGGCTGATTATATAATGGTTAATACCTTTGTGGGCTTAAAGGAATCTGATAGGATCAGGTAGGATCCTTAGCAGTTATAGTTACTTCTTTACATTAAACTTAGAGTATATAACTCTTCATGACCAGATAAAGGTGATATGGGTAAAACCCTATGGACGCAGAGGCAAGGATGTTTTCTTGCTAGACGTTGTCGCATAAAGAGGAAAGTGACCCTGGTTGGTTATTTCCATGAGAGAAGGCAACATCAATACAATATATGACTGTGAGATTAGTCCTGTAAGGGACTGAAAATATCAAACTAAAGGACATGGATGATGAAATTAAAATATCAAGTGAATGCATGAGGTAAAAAGGTGCAAGATATGCACCTACATATACACGAATGTGTATACATGATCATAAAGATGATTGGAAGATCCTTGGGAAAAGGATATAGAATCCTGATATGTCCATGTGTGAATGACATGGAAAAGGCGCAAACAATAAGCTAGCATGATGAATACTTAGCTGTGTTTAATTATGTTTGAGCTCATGGGTTTAATGCATTGTGAAGCTTCTTAATATGAAGCCTGATATCAATACGAGTCAGGTATGAATGATATTGAATGTGCAAGTGATTCACATGTATGATGAAAGAGTATAGTTGTAGGCACCATATGGTTTCCCTGCTGAGTGAAATATAAAGAAAGAATTTCTCTTATCCAGATTAAATGAATACTATGGATGCATGGATGACTCCATTATGAAGATTCATGAAAGTTTTGTTCAAAATAATAGCTTGAGGGGAATGTATTCGCTTTTCCTAAGGGAATACTAATATAAATAGATGAAAGAGTAAAAGAGCAAAGGTGCTCTGATTGTCATGATAAGAGGAAAATGATTATGCCTTTGAGAATCACTTGAGAATGATTATGAACGATCAAGAGTTGACTAATTTTAAAGTAGAAATGTATTTGGTTAAGTACGTCATGGATGCAAGTAAACAAAACCATAATATGTGTGGATACATAATCTGAATGCATGACAAAAAAAAATGCATGTTTATATTTCTTATAAAATGCTTAGTAACAAGCTGAAGTTTATTCAAGGTTGAGGGCATCACATATAGTGATGGATATGCAATAAGGAAGTTGCATGTTGAAGGATTTCCCTATGGAGGAACTGTGTCAAGAATCTGTCAGGAAAACAAAGTCACAACCTTAGTGACTGTTGAGAAACTGAATAGTGAGCTACAAGATTATATATATAAGAATCCTGGATTACATTTTGAAAGCATCATGTAATGAATATAAGACTAATGAATGAATAAAGGAGTATGTTTGATTGAATAGGATTGGTTGAATCCATGTTAAGAAAAGGCAGTGAGGTATTTAGAGATAACTCAGCTGGGCTGAAAATTCCTAGGCAGTGCAGAAATAATTGGAAGAAGGGGAGATCCCCTAACTCCTTTATTGCTATGTGTTATGTTTCCTCTGGAATAAAAATCTGATTTACTGATAAAGGTAAATGTCTTGAAACCATAGTGATGATGATTGTATTACTGCAAAAACAGTTGAGAACTATCTGTATTGTAGTCATGGAAACCCTTGAAGATAAAGTGATGAAGTGCATAAAGATATGCTAAGACATTGTGAAGACGTTTTATGGATTTGGATGTTATGATACATGCATTTTAATTGAAATTACAACTAATGATGCATGTTGTGTATAGAAAGGAATTGGAACTGTTGAGGAAGATAATTACCAATAATGGGAAACCTCAAGCAAAGGGTGACCATGGGAAGGCTACGGTCGAAATATTGTTGACAGGACTATGAAAATCCAGCTAAAGAACCACTGATGAGGTAAAGATCAGAAAGAGGGTGCTAGCAGCCAAGAACATGTATAAAAATGTTCATGATTATGTGGCTAAAGGTATGAATAGATAGGGGTGAGAATCCCTTCTGAAATATTTTTTATTCCCATGTTATGCACGAAATTTTGAAAGGGTAGTTGTATGCCCTAGATACCCAAGTAGGGTATGACTCGAGAAGGAGAACCCGAATGTTGTAGGTGTGAACCTTTGGCAGTGAAGACTAATTATACGATGAAGTAAAATTTGAACCAAATGATCTCTGTTAACTCAAAAGGTTAAAAACCTTTACTAAGAAATCGTAGAAATCCCCTCGATCAACCACTGATCGAGATTGTGAGGATTGTGAAAGAAAACCCTGATCAAATCAGGTTAATCAAGAACCTGACAGAGGAGTTGAATGTGATTTGTTCGTCGTAAGGAAACTGATCACATTCCTCAGATTGAATTCAAGATCCACTAGAGTTAACGGATCAGACGCCAGTCGTTCAATAAGATCGACGACCCGTATTCACTATGGAGCGTGAAGGTAGAATTAACGGGTGCACTAGTTCACGGCCTGCAATCAACCTACACCGTTGATCTTGTTGGGGTGGATGATCAATGACCATGATTAAAAGAGTTAGGTGAACACCTTTTGGATTGTGAAGATTGAACTCTCAGATAAAGAGTGAGCTAGTTGAGGTTCCACAATCCCTTGGAACCGTTGGCTCTGGGGAAAGATGGATCTTCACCGTTGCATTACAGACAAGAGGTTTAGCCAGGATCATAGCACCCAGACACGAGATTCAAAAGGGTAGAATCTGAAAAGAATATAGCTAAGGTCACAACTCTTGATCGCATGGAGAGAAGATGGAGTTCATCTGGGTCAGTCAAGGAAGATAGAGTCTAACACTCTACGTTAGACTATGGTCACAAGGAATGGTTCTAAGGGAATAAAGGTGTTGATATCTAGCACATTGCATGTAATTTTTAGTAAGGAATGAGGACCTTCCAATGTTTTACTTACATTATGTAAGCACTAAAGGAAACCAAATTGGGTGGCCATAGTGTTGGCACCTTGGTTATTAATGAAGGAAGAATGCTTAAAGGCATTCATGTGAAACTTTTGAGTTTCATGTGTACTGATTTGGCATCGTGATTGGCCTATAACATGAAGCATGGTCCTGCTGTAAGAGTGAATGAAAATGAATAAGCCATGTGGTGAAGAGGTTGGTTAAATCCCAACACAGCATGGCCAAGAAACTGTCATAAAGTGTGACAAACTTGAAATCAATGCAACAATGCATTGGGTATGAATGTGGCCGTGAATACTAGCACATTTGTTAAATCCTTTGAAATGTTGACATACGTTTTGAAAGGTTTGGTATGTTGAAATGAGGCATAGGAAAATGGGACTCCCTTTTCATATTTATATATATGTGATGAACTGCTAGTATGCATGGTTTTGAATATAGATATATATGTACATGGATGCACGAGAGACTAACAATTTGTTTGGCTTCGAAAAGAATGAATTGTAGGGAGAAAAAGGGCCATAGATATGGTAGTGTTGTAAGCCCATAAGGGAGACCAATTTCCCGCTGAGCCAAACTGCAAGAAATTGTATTTCCATTTTTTTGAGAAAGTGAATTTGATTGGTAGTATGCACAACTCTGAAATTGTTTGTGACGACGTTATAAAAGTGTAATAAAATATATGTGCATAGGAAACTAACAATTTGTTTGTCTGATTCAAGTTGAAAGTGTAGGAAGCAAAGGGGTCTTGTATATGGCAGCGTTGTAAGTCCATAAGGAAGACCAATTACCTGCTGAGCCAAACTGCTATGGGAAGGAAAGTCCCATAATTATGAATCTGGTTCCTACGTGGAACAAATATGAAAACAAATTATGAAATTTGGGAATCTGTGGGTGATAGATTTACAAGAAAATTTTTGAATATAAAATTTCTGATGATGTCTCATGAATTTTTGTATGCTTGTGGTACATGTGAGAAGAAAACATCTATTCAGAAAGGACAGATGATGAAAATTGGCTACTACTGAGCCATGAGAATGCTGTGGTAAGACATGATCACCTAGAATATATTGTGTTGAGGTAACAGATGCCAGAGGGATGCCTTGACAGAGCATGTATAAGGGAAACCTCGACTGTAAGGCTCAATAAAGTATCTGAATTCTTCCTATGCGATAAAACCTTGGCAAGGCAAGATGGATCACCCGAGGGACTGCATAGTAGAGAAGGGGATGCCTAGGCTCGGGCCTGGAGGGTGAGTGATCGCAAGGAATATGAGACCTTAATATTTATTGTAAACTATTGATTGGGATCATGCACACGATGGGTATCTCTTCTTGTGAAAGAAAACCTTGGCAAGGCAAGATGGATCACCTGAGGGACTGTATAGTAGAGAAGGGGATGCCTAAGCCTGGGCCTGGAGGGTGAATGACCGCAAGGAAGATGAAACCTTGATATTTCTTGTAAAATATTGATTGGGATCATGCACCCAATGGGTATGTCAAGGAAAAATAATGAGCCTGGATAACAAAAAAACCATGTGGATACAAATCCACAAATTGCGTAGATAATTATTGTGCTAAGATTATGAAATTTTTTCTAGAAATTTTTATGCAATGTTTTTGCATAAGACTATGATTAACGTTCTTGTTGTCCAAGAATTATTGAAAGTAGGTGACCAAGATGAAGGGTATGAAAAATGACCTGACCAAGAAAGAAGGATCAATATTTCTGAAACAACTAAATGGGAAAGGCATGACAGGTGTTTTTGAGAAAAAACACTGAGGACAATGTTCCTTTAAGGGGGAGGGAATTGTAACACCCTGTTTCCCCCAGTCTATAAATATAACTATATGGGCCAAGGAACTATGGAAAAATTAAAAGTGTGAATGTTTGATTTGATGGACCTTTGTACAAAAGGGTCGATGAATGTAAATTCTATTATTCTAATAGAAAATGGTTATGTGTGGCATGACTGCTGAAAGAGGGGATGCACTAAGAGAAAAACCATGGATGCTATGAAAGGGTGGTGGAGGGGACCAAGAATGGTTGTGTTAACCTTCACCGAACCAGTACCATGCTGGAATTAATTGCTCAGATTAGAACAACCCTTTGACCCAGGAATGAATTTCAGTCAGGCTAGTAGGTGAGAAGACCTCCTCAAGAGTTAGTGAGGGGATGGGGCAGACCGCCCATCCATAACACTTCCAGACCTAAACACAGACTGGGAAATCGAGCCACACAACATCTTGCCGAGGAAGGAAAGAAAGGAATCAGGGTGGGCAGAGGGAAGACCTGCTGAAAATGAAGAGACGAGAGCGGAATCTCTCGAGTCTGAGGGAGGACTGAAAGAGGAACCGTGAGTTTTGATCACAAAAAAGAGAGATTGAGATGAGAGAAGGAGAGTAATATTCATCCTTATATATTTATGTATTGGGAGAAGGAGAGTAACCTTTGTCCCTAACTTCCATTGAGATGGAAGTAAGAGATTGATTCTCAAAGAATCGTGGCTCAAGCTTGGGGGTGACCAGTGATAAATCCATTGGGAGTGAATGAGCCTATGGTTGGGAGGAAATGAGCACCCCTTTTAGCAGTCGCATCACGCCCTATGGTTCTGATAAGTGTTTTATTGCCTTATGATTTGAATTGTAATTAATGGATGCATGCGAGTATTTATATGTCTATAAATGGTTCTTTTCTATATTAAATGATTAAGTTATGAGCATGCGTTCGTTCCCTTGAGAATGTATACTTATTCTTGTTTCTTCTACATGCTCCAGTTTAATCACTCAAAGGTGCTTTCCCCAGGGAATTACATAATCGTTCTAAGAGTCAGAGCAAGCCTCTTGGCATAGATACTGTTTCGGTAACCTCACAAGTTACCTTGCCTTGATTTAGAGCTTAAAGATCTACGAGTTGGGAAGGTGTTTCCTTCATACCAGTAGTCTAGGAGACTTTGAAATCGCACCTAATACCTTAACCAAGAAACCATACTAAGAGAGGGGATCATAACCCAAGAGTTATCTGAATATCTATGTGACCTGGGTCTAGGAACCTTGGAGCTTGAAGCTCCGAGATGTCAAATTGCACGATAGTCAATTCAAACCCCAAAATTGCTATAAACTGTCGATCTATGATGAATATCGAGGGTGGGAAATCATTGATGAGCATGAAGGTGAAAGTAGTGGATGCACTAGTTCGCAACCCGCAATTCACCATTGCCATTGATCTCATCGGGCTGGAAGATCAACGACTCTGGTTTGACCAGGTTGGGCAAGTACTTTCAGATTGTGAAGGTTGATCTCTCTGATAAAGAGAACACACGTTGGGACCCCACAATTGGTGTGAACCATTGATCGGCATACACCTCGATATCGGTCAGATCATAACCACCAGACCCTAAATAGTTACGAGATGGGTGGTCGTGAGCCCTTTTAGAAATCCATGGAGTAACAGAGTCCCTCCGTACCATCGATCTAAGAGAATAAAAAATCTTAGAAGAGATAACAATTTCAAGAGCGAAGGTAGGACCCAAGATAGTTGGAATCGCAGGAGGAATGAAGGCTGAGGCCTTTGAAAAATTTACCAAACTCTTCCAAGTCAGAAGAAATCAAAATATCAGGAGGAGGAGAGACAACAACCATTAGATCGATTGTAGGGAGAAGCTTGGATTCTTAGATCAACATCTAGGGAAGAAGAGGAGAAGCATTGGGAAGGAACAAACCCTAACTGTTGGATCTTAGTGCAAAGGGATGATATTCATCCGATCTAAGGTAAACTGCACGAGTTTTAACATATGTGTGCATGGGAGGGTTGACTGGCCAAGGTCTCGAAGTCCCGAAGTGAATTGGTGTTGTTCATCACCAAGAGGGACAAGTGGCGCAAGATATACAACTCCTGAATGAGAGCTTGTGGTCAAGGAGAGAGCGAAATCATCGAAGACCCGAAGTATATCCTGACCATTGATCGCCAGGAGACACATGTCAAGAGATCATTAAATCTGGGGAAATCACTTTGAGAGTTTCAGTTGAGAGTTGAAACTCCCAAAGCCCGGAGAGCCAAAGAGTCGAAGTGAATCTCAATCGTCAGATCGAAAGGGACACATGGTAGAGATCCATTGTCCTCGAGTGAAAGAAACCCGGACACTCGAAGAGAATCTGGATCGTCAGACCCAGAGGGAACATGGTGACCGATTGTGAATTCCGAGTGAAAAAAATTCGGGAGAACACGATGGATAAGAGTTTGAAATCACCAAAGCCCGAATAGCCAAAGCAGCTAAGAGTCATCAATCTAAAGGAGAACACATGTAATCATATCGCGAACTCCAGATAGAACGTTCCAAAGGAAATGCAGTAAGGAGGATTTGAAATTTGAGATGTCCGAAGGTTGAAGTCCCGATGCAGATGAAAGCTATCAATTTAAGGTGGACGTGTGGCGCTAGATCTAGCACTCCAGGTATGAAATACTCTAGAGGAAAGTAGAGGGTGAAAGCACCGGAGTCTTGAAGTGGAATCTCAACCATTGATCGAGAAGGGAGTTGAAGGCCATTGATCCGGTCTTGGTTGAAAAGTGATAAAGACCTGAAGTAGGTCTTGACCGTTGATCACTAGGAAGGGTACGTGTCAATGGATCGACATCTCCGGGTGAATCGCACTGTTGTTTCAGTTGAGAATTGAAACTGCAAAACTCCAAAAGCCCAAAGTGAATCTGGACCGTCTAATCCAGAAAAGACATGGTGTAAATATATGGACTCCGGGTAGAGTCTCGAAGTAATTCATAGTCACTAGATTAAGGGGGACGTGGCAGGAATCTGTGGATTTCGGGAAAATACCCGAAGTAGGCCTCGATCATCCGATTCAAGTGGACACATGAAAAAAATCCACATACTTCGAGGAGAATTAGAATTTGAGACTTGAGACTCCCGAAGTCTGGAATTTTGAAGCGATCAACACCGTTGATTAAAGAGGACTCATGGTAGGAGATATGTCACTGCGGGAGAAGGCAAGGGTTGAGAGTTGAAACTCACGAAACTCGAATCATGAAATAAATCACAGCCATTGATTTAGAAAGGTTATATCTGATCCATAGATTCAAAAAGGATAGACCTGAGACATCAAGTTTAGAACCACCGTCAAGGTCATGAGATCGACAGTCCCATCGCATTGCGGGGACCGAAGGTGCACGAACTTTAAAAATTTGAGGGCGGGCCACAATCCAGACCATGGTTTTGAAGAAAGGACACGTGGAGGCTCAAGGTGAATTGTATGGAGAAAAGTAGTTTGGTTTCCAACCACCCTTGGCTATGTCTGCAATCGCGTGGTTACATAAGGCCATCACCCAAGGTCACATCAAGGAAGGGGCTTATTAGAAAAAGAGCTGGCACCCAGACTCCAAGATTTCGTAGGCGTGAAGAGGAGGGTCACGTGTACCTTTATACCTACACCAGGAAGTCGAAAGGGTCTGCATCTAATTATAGAATGAGACCATCAAGGTCTCATAGAGTCGTTTTTCTCCAGAATCAGAGATCCTTGACCGGAAGGTCGGACTGGTTCCCTAACCTTCCAAATTAGAAACCATGGATTTAGAATCTGTCCTTTAAGAAAAGAGAAAACTTTTATGCCCCATCTTGGGTGTGTTACACATGGTGGACACTTGTTATCTTATTTTAGGTGCGGGGAAGAATCAAGGACCAATGAAGTAGAGTTTTGAGGGCTCAACAGGGGCCCGAGAGATAATTCATCTCCCAAAGTCAAACAATCCTAGATCGGGAGGTCAAGAAGACCCTAGGGAATGGGTGATTTATGCATCAAGTGGTAATAGAGCCTGAATTAAATTCAAGGTGAAATAAAACTTGGAGCCATGCCGCCAAGAAGACGCAAATATAGTCTTGTAGAAAATCCATATATGAAAGAAGAGATGAGACGACTTTGTGCGATATTGGATGCGATGGAGAAGGCACAGAAAAGAGAACCTAATGTTGGTGACATCAGTGAGGCTGAGAGTGAAGATGTTGAAGAAGAAGGAGCTGTAGGAGAAGAAGCTACAGAAGAGTGACTATTAAGAGTTGTTTCTAAAATGGGAGCTAGAGAAAAAATAGAAGTCCTCATGTATGAAAGAAATTTAGATTTTGAAGAGATGCTTAATTAGATGAGTTCTTTGGACAAGTACTTTGATTATGAGGAGATTGATGATGAGAATAAAGTGAAGCATGCTGTGACCAGATGAAGGGACATGTAGCACTAGGGTGGGACGAATTGCAAGATGAAAAAATGTGCAAAGGTAAGCCCAAAATTAAGAGTTGTGATAGAATGGTAGCTAAGTTAAAAAGATAAATTCATACCCAATGAATATTAGATCAATGTGTTCAGAAATTTGCATAACCTGATACATAAAGGGTTTTTCAGTGAAAGAGTACATTGAGGAGTTTTACAAGATAAAGATAAGAGCAGGACATAGTGAAAATGATGAAGACAAAGTCACTAGGTATATCAATGGCCTGATATATGAGGTTCAATATGAGATCAACATGATGACAATGAAGACTATGGAGGATTATTATCGGGTATCCATGAAGGTAGAGGAAAATTTGGCCAGAAAGCAAAGTCAACGAAACAGAGGAAATAGTCCAAACAAATGTAGAGGAATTCTCTGAGAGAAATTCCAGAAGCCTAAAGAAGAAACTGGAAAGTATCACGGTCAGACAGAAAGAGGGGGAAGTTGCAGAGGAGGAAAATATGGTGGAAGAAGTTATTTTCCCAAAGGAAGAGGAAGAAGAAGAGGAGGAGAATTAAAATGTTATTCCCATGGAAAGATAGGGCATATGTAATGGGAATGTCCTGAGAAGACGAAAGAAGGAGGTGGAGAAGCTCACATTTCTAAAGCTTAGAAGAAGAATGTGGAGGAAGAAACAACATAATAAGGAAGATCCCTCATGATGAGGAAAGTCCTTTTAAAAGTAGAGAAAGAAGAAAAAGAGCCAGTTCAGAGGAACAATCTGTTTAAAACTGCTTGCAAGACCAAAGATCAAGTATGCAAAGTAATCATAGATAGTGGGAGTACTAATAATCAGGTATCCACATAGATGGTGGAGAAATTGGAGCTGGATACAACTACACATATGAACTCATACAAGGTATCGTGGTTGAAAAAAGGACACCAAGTCATGGTTAGTAGACAATGCAAAGTTAAATTTAAAATAGGAGGTTATAAAGATGAAATTCTATGTGATGTCATACCTATGGATGTTTGTCATGTTTTGTTGGGAAGACCATGAAAATATGACAAGAATGTCATACATGACAGGAGAAACAACACTTCTACCCTTGAGAAGAATGGGTGTAAGCATATGTTGCTGCCAATAGAAGAAAATGAGTCAAGGAATAAGCTAGTCCTAGCATACTTCTCATGAGTGGAAAGAAAATCTTGAAAGAAGTCAAGGAGGAATAGGAAATGTAGTTTTTTGTTGTGATAAATCCTAGAGTCACCCTTACTAACACTTCTATGGATGATTTTCTAGTGGAAATCCAAGAGTTGTTGGATGAGTTCGTTGATATTGTGGTGGATGAGTTACCTCACTCATTACCACCCATCAGAAGTATTAGTCACCATATTGACCTTATTCCAAGAGAGAGTTTTCCAAATAAAGAAATGTACATATTGAAACCTTGAGAGAATGAAGAGGTCAAGAATAAAGTCCAAGAGTTGTTGGATAAAGGTTTGGTCATAGAAAGTTTGAGCCTATGCACAATACCAACTGTATTAAGTCCAAAGAAAGATGGAGGATGGAGAATGTGCACAGATTCAAGAGGCATCAACAAGATACCAATCAGTTATAGATTTCCTTTACCCAGAGCGAATGATTTAATGGAATACACAAGTGGAGCAAATTGTTTTTATAAGATAGACTTGAAGAGTGGCTATCATTGGATAAGAATGAGAGGGGGAGATGAATGGAAGACAACATTCAACACAAATGAAGGATTGTATGAGTGGCTTGTTATGCTGTTTGTCTTAACAAATGCCCCAAGCACATTCATGAGATTGATGAATGAGGTACTCAAGGATTTCATTGGTAAGTTTGTAATTGTGTATTTGGATGATATTTTAGTTTTCAGTAAAATTGAAGAGGAACATATCAGACACTTAGAGATGGTGTTGAGAAGGTTGCAACGAGAGAAGTTGTTGATAAATCTGAAAAGATGTTCTTTCATGAAGACATAACTCATATAATTGGGTTTTGTGATATCTTCGAATGAGTTGAAGATGGATCCAGAGAAGGTGAGGGAAATCAAAGAATTGCCTTCTCCAAGAAGCATGTTTGAGGTAAGAAGTTTTCATGGGTTGGCGCGTTTTTATAGAAAATTCATCATGTATTTCAGCAGTATTTGTGCACCCATGTTAGACATCATAAAGAAAAAACACAATTTTTTTAATTGGATAGAGGAAGTTGAAAGAGGATTCAGAGTATTGAAGAAAAAGATAACAGAACAACCGATTTTAGTTCTGCCAGATTTTAAGTAGACATTTAAGGTAAGATGTGATGCAAGTGGAGTAGCCATTGGCATAGTCTTGAGCCAAGACAATAAGTCTATTGCTTATTTCAATGAGAAGATGAATGACACTAAGAGAAAGTATTCCACACATGATAAGGAATTTTATGCTGTGATTCAAGCCTTGAATAAATGGAGGCATTATCTTATTCCGAAGGAGTTTGTGTTGTACAGTGAAAACCAAGATTTGTAGTTTATAACCAGACAAGAGAAATTGAACAAAAGACATGATAAACGGGTAGAATTCATTCATAATTTTACTTTTTTTACCAAGCACATTAGTGGAAGCGCTAACAAAGTTGCAGAGGCTTTGAGTAGGAGATGTTTGATTTTGCAAAAATTTCAAGTGGAGACCTTAGGGTTTGAACACCTTAAGGAAATGTATCGAGAAGATCCATATTTCAAAGAGGCTTATGAAGCATGTGAGAAGCCTTTGCTAAGGGACATAATTCAGTGGATGCAATATCTGATACAGGATGGACTATTTTTCAAGGGGACTCAATTATGTATCCCAAAATTCTCAATGAGAGACAATTTGCAGAAGGAAAATCATAGTGGAGGCTTGGCTAGAAATTTCGGCCATGATAAAAATCATGCACAACTGAGTTCTTCATACCATTGTCCAGGTATGAAATCTGATGTGAAAAAATTTATGGACATATGTAGAATCTTCCATTATGCTAAGGGAAAATAGAAAAACACTAGACTATGTTAGCCATTGCCTATTCTATATAGGCTTTGGGATGCCATAAGCATGGATTTTGTTTTGGGATTGCCAAGAACCCAGAGTGGAAGTGATTCCATATTTGTAGTGATTGATAGATTTTTGAAGATGGAACATTTCATACCATGCCAAAAAACTAACGATGCTACTCACATAGCTAATTTGTTTTTCAAGGAGATCATGAGATTAAATGGGTTTCCCAGAAGTATAGTCTCAGACAGAGATACAAAATTCATGGGACATTTTTGGAGATCCTTGTGGAAAATATTGGGAATGAAGTTGTCCTTCAGTTCAACATATCACCCTTAGACAAACATATAGAATGAAGTGGTAAATATAAGCCTAGGGAATTTATTGAGGAGTTTTGTCACTAAACATCACAGTCAGTGGGATCAAATTATGCCTCAGGAAGAGTTTGATTATAATGACTCACCCAACATAAGAACTAGTAAAAGATCATTTCAAATAGTGTATGGAATGCATCCAAGAGGAGTTTCAAAGTTAAGAAAATTGGGACAAGATGAGTTCCAAAGCGTAGGAGCGAAAGACTTTGCTGCAGAGATGCAGAACTGCATGATCAGATAAAGGGATAACTACATGATAGCAGCCGAAAATACAAGAGACGAATCGACCAAAAAGGACGAGAGGTTCATTTCAAGGTTGGAGATAAAGTTTTTGCACACCCGAGGAAGGAAAGATTTCCAAAGGGAACATATAACAAGTTGAAGATGAAGAAGATATGACCATGTAAGATCCTCAAAAAGTTTGCTTCAAATGCTTATTAGATCAAACTACCAAAATATGTTGGAATATCACCAATACTCAATGTAGCATACCTGTACTCGTACAGAGTGGATGATACATGGGAATCAAAATATCAGAAGGAGATCCAGTGGGAGAAGCAAATTCCCATAGCAGAGAAGCCACGGATGGAGAAAATTCTAGATCAGAGGATTTGTAAGAAGACTAGGAGAAAGACGTACTATGTGTATTTGGTTAGGTGGAAAGATCATCCAATAGAGGATTCTAGTTGGGTAACTGAACCTGATATCTAGAAGCATGAAAAGATAGTGCAAGAGCTCATGGACAAGAGTCCATCAATATTTTGTCCAGAGGAGTATGATGGAGGAGAAACGTCATCAAAATTTAGAGAGGTCGAGTGGAGGACAACTCAATAACCAACGCACACATTTCAGATCAATTTTGAAATCCAGAGGAGGGTGCATCAACTTAAATTTTTCAAAAGATTGAAATTAAAAGAGATTTTAATGTTTTGAGGCTTGAGCCATTACATGAAGCCGCCAAAGGCTGTAATTATCTTAACAAGATGTAGGATTGTAAAAATATTGAGTAGTGCCTCGCATCTAGGTTATAAATTCCATTTATTGTAATACGCCTTAGTGGGGAAATGTTTTTATTATGATATGATAGCACTAGTGTAGTCGGTAAGAAGGCTCAAGAAGCCCCTTCGTGTATAAATATATGTATCCTATGGCCAAATGAGGCTACTAAATATTATTTTTAAGGTTTCTTACTAAGAGTTGCGGAGGAGAAGTTGAGAACTGTAAGAATCCATGTACATACTTCACTGAATAAATATAACTAAAGAATTTTGATTCCAAATGCATGATGTTTCTTATTTCTGAGTTCATTGAGTGAATTTCACGTTCCTTGTTTATCTGTTTTATGTGTCTAAGTATGAATTTTATGGTTAGATGTGTGAAATATTAATGTCCGATAAGTTTCAATTTTTTCTCTTCTAAAAACTCTGGTGCAAGGAGTGCACAGTTCCCACAGGGTCTGTGAAGGAAGAGTCGAGTCTGACTCAGAAGCTCAGAAGAGACAGCATGAAACTTTACTGGAGGAGGTACAAGGAGTGCACAGATACTCAGTGGAGTACATATCTTGAAAACAAATCATGCGAGGTGTGCACCTGACTAACGCTTAGCTAAGTGTTAAGAAGTTCGAATCTGGTGAGCGGAAGGAGTGTGTAGGAAGGTTTTAAGAAAATTTCTCAAGTTTGAAGCTTTTAAAATTCATGGGAGCACGTAGAGGGTACCAGGGTGTTGAAGCACTTCAGACGATCAAGCTTAGAAGAGTGAGTGACCAAAATCCTCAAGAAGGAAGAGTTTATCTCATTTGAAGGTCGAATGTATGAGACCCAGTCGAGTAGAACTAGGATCCTTTGTGACTGTCGGATCTGGAGATGTAGCATGAGGTTTATCCCTGGAAGCTCTTCAGACATTGTAAGTTTGGTGGATTTTGTGTGTGAGGTGCAAAGGAGACGAAACTCCTGAATTGCTGAAGCTTTGAAGAGTAGAGTGGATCTCCACCGTTGATAAACGAAGGACACGTGGAAATATATCCCATAGCTCGGAGACCCAACACTCCAAGGGAACTAAGGAGTAGTGCTTTGAAAAGTCCTGAAGCCTAGAATTGCGGAGCTGATGAGAGTTGCTGATATGAAGTAGCAACAGAGCCGTCCGATCTATTGACTCGGAGTTTGGCACTCCAAGGGAATAGTGTGTTGGAATGGGAGGGACCTTCGAAGCCAAAATCCCATAAGTCCTTTCCCACCGCAGATCACAATGGGTGTTGCAAGCTGTTGATCCTCTCCGCTGTTTGGCGCTCCACCAATTCAACATTCGGGAGAAACGTTGTGCAATTCTGTTGAAACTCTCAAAGCTCGAGAGCTTTGAAGTCCCAAAGTTTTCAGAAAAAGGAGGTTTAGCCCACAATTCCATCCTGAAGTCACATGGCGGATCCTCACTAGCTAATTTTAGGTGTGGGGAAGAATCAAGGACTAATGAAGTAGAGTTTTGAGGGCTCAGTAGGTGATCAAGAGTTAATTCTTCTCCCGAAGTCAAACAATCCTATACCGGGAGGTCAAGCAGGCCCTAGGGAGTAGGTGAGGTCTGCATCACATCTACATGAAAAACAACCTCTAAATTTCAGAGTCTAGGCGATTAGCCATTCATCATCTAAAGATTCAAGATTAGCTTTTACAACCATACACCACACCTTCTTTATAGGATTTGCAGAAGGAAAAACCCTAAATAAATGGCGTGCAAAAATGGTTACAGATCCATGTAGATCATTGGGTATAAATCTTGAAAATATTGAGATTATGTTACAGTCGAATACCAAGTCAGATTACCTATCGACTACCAATCAACCTTCATTCGGTCTTCAGTCGGTTGCCACACGCCCGCTTTCGATCTCTTGTCAGTTGACTTCTTCGACTTGTTGTGGATGTCTTTACCATGTTGAACCACCTCAACCTTTGAATTTGAATTAACTAGTCGAATCACCTTGACCTTTGACTTGTTGTTAATCCACCTCGACTTCAACCATCAGTCGATCCACCTCGACTTTCATTGCAAAGGATATAAAAACCCAATTTTCTCCCAATTGTTGTCTTCTTTGCTGAAACCAAGAGACCTCTAAACTTTCATTCATAGACCCAGGGTAGCAATTCCCATTACCACTCTTCACCAAGATAACTTCACAACACTCACATATTTGGTCAATGCGTTTTCTATGTTTTTCAATGTGTTTACTTTCTCTAGCAACACCTTGTTTATTTACACCATGTCTCTCATGAAATAGTATTGTACATCAATGTTCTTATTACTAGAATGATAAGCATGGTTCTTTTCCAGGACTATTGTTCTTTGACTGTCACAACTTATCTTCATAGCTATATTCTCAAACCCAATTACTAAACACAACCTTTGCAGCCATACTACTTCTTTTCTTCCATGAGTGGCTGCCATGTATTCAACTTCTATTTTTGACAAGGCTACGACCACCCATCGCTTACTCATCTAGATGATTTCTCCACTAAAGATATTGAACACATATCCACTAGTTGACCTCGATCGATCTAGATCTCCAGGTCAGTCAGTGTCAGCAAATCCATGCACATTTAATTCACTATCACCTCTAGGTTTTCGTTGATAGAATATAACATAATATTTTGTGCCACAAAAATACCCATGTACTCTTTTAAAAATTGTCTTGTTCTCCTTCGTGGGTGTCAATATGTATCTTCTCAACACTCCCACTGCATGGGAAATGTCTGGTCGAGTGCAGACCATCACATACATTAGAATACCAATAACACTTACATAGGGAACATGTGCCATGTCCTCTATTTCCTCCTGTGTCTTTCGACACTGTTTAGAATTTAGCCTTGCTCACCCAATAATTGGCACCTTCATAGGTTTACAATCCTGCATGTTGAAACGTATCAAAACTATTTCAATATACTTCATCTCGTTCAACTAGAGATTTCTAGCTGATCGATCTCTCAATTCTAATTCTAGAATGAATTTCGATGCACTGAGATCCTTCATATTTCTAATTCTAATTGGATATTTCAATATCCAATTCTAGAATGAATTTCGATGCACTGAGATCCTTCATGTTGAACTTGGAGGATAACTACTTCTTCACCTTCTTTATTGCATTCATGTTGTTTCCAATCAACAACATGTCATCGTCATACAAAGCTACATATATGAAACACCCTCCTTCTTCTTTGGACTATATGGAGTGATCAACTTTTCTTCTCACAAACCCAAAACTAAGGATGTATGTGTCAAAATTTTGGTACCACATCCTTGGTGATTTCTTTAGACCATAAAGGGATCTCTTCAATTTGCACACCAAATATTTCTTTCCCTTTACTACAAATCCCTCAGGCTATTTCATGTAGATTTCCTCTTTTAGGTCCCCATGTAGGAATGTTATCTTCACATCCATCTATTTTATTTCCAGATAAAATGATGCAACAAGAGACATTAGTACTCTAATGGAAGTTCATTTTGCAACAGGGAAAAAACTCTCACCGAAGTCAACTCCTTCGACTTGGGAATATCCTTTCTCTACTAGTCGAGCTTTGAATTTCTCGACTTGACCTATTACATTCATCTTCTTCTTGAATACCCATTTTCTACTGACACACTTTCTTCCACTAGGTAAAGTGACTAAGTCCCATGTCTCATTCTTGTACAAGGATTCCATCTCTTTGACCATGACATTATTCCAGAGTTTTGCCTCTACTGAGTCCACTGCCTCCTTGACCGACTTAGGCTCATCGTTGGTGGGAGTTAATACATATGGGTAATTAAAGTTGGGTGGACTATACCTTTTGACTGGTTTTCTTACTCTTTTTGACCTCCTTACAACCGGGATCAGTTGTTGCACCTCTTCTTTTGACTCAATCGATTCATCTAAATCATCTTCTTCATTCCTCACTTCAAACCGCATCGTCTCATGATTATTCTCGATTCGAATATTTCTTCAGTATCAAACTTACTTTTGACTTATTTGAAGACCACATCTTGACTGTACAATGTTTTCCTTGATTCATGATCCCATAGCTTATATCCTTTCATTCCTTCTTTGTATCCAATGAAAATACATTTGACTGCCTTCTTGTCTAGCTTGCTCCTTTTTTCCTTTGGAACATGCACAAATGCATCACAACCAAATTCTTTGATATATGAAACCACATGCTTCTTACCCGACCATACCTCATGTGGAGTCATCTCGAATAACGCTGAAGAAGGAGACATATTCAATAGATATTTTGTAATGTCGATTGCCTAAACCCATAATTCTTGTGCAAGTCCAACACCACTGAGCATGCTCCTTTCCTTTTCCATCAACGTTCTGTTCATTCTCTCGAAAAATCCATTTTGTTGTGGGGTATATGGTGTGGTATTTTTGTGTTCTATGCCACACTGCTTGCAGAACTGATCAACATATTTTCCACATAATTCATCACCATTTTCATTTCTCAACACCTTAATGTTCTTATTTGTATGGTTTTCTACAAGATATTTAAACTCTTTGAATTTCCCGAAAATCTCTGACTTCTTCCTCAGGAAATATATCCATGTCTTCTTGGAAAACTCATCAATGAAGGAGACATAATGCATGGATCCACCAAGTGAAGGAACTGTAACAGGCCCAAACACATCACTATGAACCAACTCTAGAATCCCATTTTCCCTTGTATACCCTAACCTAACCCGACTCTTTTTTTCCATATATACAATGTTCACAAAAGTCGACTTCTAAATTACATTCAGGATAGTCTCCGACCATACCTTTATTATTCATAGCTCGAAGTCCTTTCTCTCCAATGTGTCCAATCCTCTCGTGCCATATAATGGTCAGGCCGAATTTCTGATGACTTGTCGAGTTGGTTTGGATTGACTCAGCCCCAAGTTGAGTCGACTTCAGGAACAATGATGTTGTTGCATCTAGTCAAGTTTCCACTCCCTAGTAACTTGTATAGGGTTCCAATCCAATCTCCTTTCATTAAAACCATCGCACCTCTAACCATCTTGCATGAATCCTTCTAAAATAGAGTGTGCACCCCTGCATCACTCATATTGCTAACATACATTAGGTTTCTTTCCAAACCCAGAATGTGTAGCACACTTGAAAGGTTTCTACTCCTCCCATCCTCCAGTATCAGTTGAATTCTTCCTCTTCTGACAATTTTGGTTGTCGAATCATCCTCCAAGAAAAAATCTCCTCCTTCATATCATTGATATTCATAGAACAATTATCTATGTGGTGTCATATGATAATATTATCTTGAGTCGATCGATTAAACATATTGATCCAAATGTGTACCGATCGATGCTAGGTACACATCACCTCCCTTATCTATATTTTTCTTTCTCTCAATCGACTGCTTCTCATCGGATCATGTACTGACTTCAGTCACCTTTGACTTTTAGTTATTTTTGTCATGCCAACCTTTACCGCATTTCCAACATCTTCTTATTGATTGAATTAGGGATTTATATCTACCCTTCAACTTACACTTTATACTAGAGAATTTTCATTTATCTTTGTCAACCGGTCGACCTCTCACCACTAAAGCATATTTGGTTGATCTTGCCATGTTATTCCTTCTCATTTCCTCTGACAGTAGAGATGCAACCGCATCTTCTAGTGCTATTGTGGTTGTATTACTCCCTATTTCCATGAATAATCTATCCCAAGAGTCTGGAAAAGAACATAATAGGATAATGCATTTCTCCTCAGTGATTTTAATATCTAGAGAATATAAATGGATTATAATGATCCGTCACAAAAGTACCATCACTCATTCTCAGAAGATACAGTTTATTTCTGAGAAACAACTTATTTACTAGGGATTTCGGCTAGTACAAGCTTCCCAACTTGTCCCACAATTTCTTGGCCAAATCTTCACCTGATACATTCAACAGTACTAAATCTACAAGACAAATTCGAATCGTACTCCTTGCTCTTCTCTCGTGTTTCTTCCATTGTTTTGTCGACATACTTTCCAACATGGTACCTAGACATATTTATGTCCATTGTTCTTTATATACAAGGAGATATTCAATGTAAATCTTCCAAAGATCAAAATTCTGGCCATTGAATTTTTCGATCTCTATTCTCGAGCTGCTCACCATTCTTTAACACAATATTTAACATAATATTTAAGGATTTCTAAATTACAAATCTTACTAAAACTATGGTTTAGCTCAAATCCAAGGTTGTTAAGCTAAGCTTTGATATGACATGTGAGGAAATGAGACCCATTTCCACACTAAACCTAGCAGAAGAGAGGAAGAAATATTTAATAAAGAAGGTAAATGACAAAGAAGATACATAGTACACAAAGATTTTACCCTGGAAACCCAAACCAGGAAAACCAACATTCCTTGAACGTTATGATCTCTTGTTTTCTTATTCATTTAGAATAAAAGGTTACATGTCTAACCTTGGTCCACACCTAAGACACAATCGACATCACATCCTCTTGCTTACACAAGAACAACCCTGTATCCAATTCATCTTACATTTACATGACCAACAATCTATAAATTATAGTCTCTTGGTGATTACTCATTCAACATCTAAATATTCAAGATTATCTTTTACAACCTTACAACATGCCTTATTTATAGGCTTTACAGTAGGAAAAAACCTAAATAAATGGCACCCAAAAATGGTTAAAGATCCACGTAGATCATTGGCTACAATTCCCGTGAATCTTGGGATTCTGTTACAGTCAACTACCAAGTTGGATTACTTGTCGATTACCAGTCGACCTTAATTTGGTCTTCAGTCGGTTTCCACACACCCGATGTCAACCTCTTCAAGATTCCGTCGATGTATTTATGATGTCAAATCACCTTGACTTCGACTTTTACTTTACCTGGTCAAACTACCTCGACCTTCGAATTGCTGTTGATCCACCTCAATTTTGACTTTCAGTCGATCCACATCGACTTTCACTATAAATAATATAAAAACTCAACATCATGACCTAACTTTTATTCTACCTTGCATTATTTGTTCTTTGTTTTCTTCATGGATTTAAAAGTTGTTTGTCTATTTGGTTGTCCATTTTCTGTATTTGTTCTCATTTCATATGCTATGAGGATCCCATGTAGCTCATCCATTTTTATTTGGGTCAAATACCTAGTTTCTTAAATGTCCAAGACCTTGCCATCATATCTCAAAGGAAGTGATCTCAACACTTTCTGTACAACCAAGGATTCCTTTGATGGCATTGACAACTTAATCTACTCTGAGAAAATAGGTTGCAATATCTTCTTTTTCATCCATTTTCATATTCTCAAACTGTGCTCCGTGTCATTGAATCTTAACCTTATTGACTTTTGGATTGCCTTCATAAATGTTTTTAAGTTTTTCCAAAACCTCTTTCGCTGTGATGAAACCCATCACCTTGCTAGAGATAGTTGGTGTCAATCCACTCATGATAACGTGCATATCCTTTGAATAATGTCTGATTAATTTCTTCTCATCTAGATCGGTTGGAGTGTTTTTCAGAACTTTATAGCCATTGCCAATTGAGATCCAAATATACTCCTAAAGTTGTGAAGTAAGTTTGCATTATGTTTCTCCAGGATGCATAATTACTTCCATCAAATGGTGGAATCCCATTTGGAATGTGGCCTTCCATTTTTTCTCACGATTTTCCTTTGAGTGATTAGACTATATTGAAGGTAACCTGCTCTAGTACCAATTTTTGATACTGAAAGGGGAGGGGGGGGGGAATCAATATCAAGTACAATTTAGCACTTTTTACAACTTTAATTTTCAATCAAATAATGTATCCAATATACAATAGGAGTATAAGAATAAATGCACAGTGCATAATAGATTTACGTGGAAATCCACAAAATGATTTATAATAAAAATGTTACATTCAAAGGAAGCTACAACTTCCAATATTTTCCAGCACCAACTGGAAGGAGACACTGACCCCCTAGTTTACAAGATCCAACCTGAAGGAAGATACAACTCCCTAGATTCTTCATCTTCAACTGGAAGGAGGCTTCAACCGCCTTTACTTTCCCCTTCCTTCCACCCTTAAATATGTATATATAAAAGAATCAACCTATCATAGCCAAGTTCCAAGACTCCCCTAGTCTATTGTAGATTCAACTAAACTACTTGTTGATGTCACTTGTCAGCTTGTACCTTCCCAAAAAAAAGATCTGCACTTTTCTATACTGTCAACCCGTGAACATCGACACTTTTCTCCACTAAGACCCATGGATATCCACACCTTGCTCCATTGCATAACGCAGATGACCTACTTGTCATCTTGTACCTGCCCAAAAGAAATATCCGCACTTTTATCTACTGTCCACCCACATACATCTTCTCTTTTGTTCACTGTGACCCACAAATGACCTCCGAAAAATCCTTTCTCTCCTTTCTCTCCTTTCTCCTAGGCCATATTTTATTTACTGAGCTTGTCAACCCTCCTAGCACAAGTGTAACACACTTATGCTAGCTCCATACACAATCAACCACTTTCTTTGATGAAAAAGTGAGAGGTTCTTGATGCGTATTTATACTTTTCCAAGTGCCTCCTTTATTTTACTTTAGGGCCGACCTGTAACTTTTTGTTGCAAGAAATTTTTCTCCTTTAACTAATTTTGGGGCCAACCTGTAAATTCTCCTCCATAATTTGTGGCTTCGTGACCACACCTCTAGGGATTCTTGTAGACTTCTTCAAAGTGTCTTCCCATGAGGGCCATGCTTAAAGATATTCCATAAAGGGGACCACTTTGGAGACTTCTTCAAATACAACCATCACTTCTAGGGGCTTCTAAACTTCTTCTAGAGTTAACATCAATGACAACCAATTTTCCAACAACTATTCCTCTTTTGAAGCCTTGTTGTTGCAAGTACTTGTTAAATATTCAATACCATGCTCTCAGGTATTTATTTAATCCATAAATTTCTTTCTTCAATATGAAAACATAATATTCATCTTCTGATAATAGGAACCCTTCAGGTTGTTCTATGTACACTTCTTCCTCTAAATCTCCATTCAACAATGATGGCTTGACATCGATTTGATACACTATAGAATTATTTAAGCTTACAAATGCCAAAAACATTCTAATAGATTCTAGCCTTGTAACATGTGCAAATGTTTCTTCAAATTCAATACCTTCTACTTGTGCATACCCTTTATAGACTAGCGTTTCTTTATTTCTTACTAATTTTCCATCTTCATTCAACTTATTTTTGAATATCCACTTTTTACCTATTGCATTTTTATCTTCAGGTCTTGGGAAAATTTCCCATGTCTCATTTTTCTCAATCTAATTTAACTCTTTTTCCATAGATTTCACCCAACGTTGATCATTACGGGCTTCTGCAAAGAATTTAAGTTATATTTTGGACAGTAAAGAGAGATTCATCTTCTCATAACTGTGTGCTAGTTTTCTCCTAGTCTGAGTCTTAGCATTTTTATCACCAAGAATTAAGTTTTCATGATGATTTTTCTTTAAAAATCTAGATGGTGTTTTTGTATCTTGGCATTCTATTTCTTCTTCTTCTACATTTTCTGGTTATTCTTCTTTTTTACTGTAATCGATTTCTTCCACATCCAATTTATTCTTGTGTGGTAGTTCTTCATCTATTCTTATATTAACGCTTTCAACAATTTTCTGTAGTATTTTGTTGTAACATATATAGGCTTTGCTTCTTGATGAATATCCAAGAAAAATTCCTTCATATCATCTCGAGTCAAACTTTCCTATATCCTCATCATCCCATTTGATGTAACACTTTATTCCAAATATTTTGAAGTGTTTGAAAGATGTTGGTCGACCTTTCCATAATTCATATGGAGTCTTGTCACAATTGAATTTGATCTACCCTCTATTTAGAATGTAAACTACTTCTCTCCAAAAGATATCTAAGAGTTTTGCTTCATTTAACATTGTCCTGGCGATTTCTTGTACTTGTTTGTTTTTCCTTTCAACTACTCCATTTTGTTGAGGGTTTCCTGCAAATGAATACTATCTTTTTATTCCATGGTTTTCACATAATTATCCAAATTCATTGGATGTGAACTCACCTCCATTATATGATATTAAGCATTTGATTTTCAGATCAGTCTCATTCTCAACTAAAGCTTTGAATGCTTTGAATTTTTCAAATTCCTCGGATTTATTTTTGAGAAAGGAAATCCAAGTCATTCTTGTATAATCATCAATGAGCAACATAAAATAACTCTGTCCTTGTTGGTCCACAAAAATTTGTATTCTCAAGTTCAAATGGTTTGGATGTTGCATATTCCTTTGTCTTAAATCTCACCCTTGATTGTTTTTCATATTGACATTGTTTTCAAATAGTACTTGAGGGTTTTGTAATATTTGACATATCTCTTATTTCTTGTTTGGTACTAATTTTTACCAAGCTATCAAATTTCCTATGACCCATTCTTTTATTCCAAATCCAACTTTCATCTATCTTCCCCATGAATCATTTTTCTCCATTAATTTCATCAAGAATGTATACATTGTTTGGGGTCCTGACTTCTTTTGCAACCAACTTGCCTGAATTTTCTTTTCTAATCACACATTCTTGAGAGTCAAAGGTAAGAGTATGTCCTTGGTCACACATATGGCTTGCACTAAGAATATTATGTTTCAATTTTTCAACACACAGAACCTTTTACAATATATCTCTTCCATTGTCAAGAATTAGAGTTCCTTTTCCAATTATTTTTGATCTACCATTGTCTCCAAAGGTAACACTGCCCTCATTTTTATTCAGGGTGATAAACTTTGTTCTATCTCTTGTCATGTGACTGAATCACCCATTGTCAACGCTCCATGTATCCTTACTCTTTTGTGCATGAATTTTTTCTTGCACATACATGGATTTATCTTTTCTTTGTTCTTGATTTCTTTTCATGATTGTTGGGGCTTCATTTCCCTAAATTTTATTGAAGGTACTTCTGTAGAATATTTTTATATGCCCGATATTATTGCAGTTGTAACATATGCTATTATATTTAAGTAAATGGGAAAATAAATTATAATTTATTCTTGAGTATCCATGAGCTTCTATGTTGTTGTTCCCCATAGTATCAATTCTTACATTTGTTCCACAATCTATTGTTTTATGACAAAAGCCATTACATAAATAAAATAGCCAAAGAAAGAGTTTTGATACTTGGTTGTGTGATTCCATCTTGATGGGACAGTCTTCTAGATTTCGTCCTTGTGAGGGGAATTTGTCTTTTGTGGAACATATAGTTCCTCCTTCTTGTTGTCTTCAACTTTGATAGAGTTTTTGAGTGTATCAACACAATTCTTGGTTCTTTCTTCAATTGACTATTTTGAAGAGTTTGAGGCTTCTTCATTGGCATCTTCCTTTCCTTTAGTGTAGCCAAGACTAGTTTTATCAAATGGTGGTATTTGATGATTTGGGATTTCATTCAATATTGTGGATCTCTTCTCAAACTTTATGCTAATAGGTGATCTTTCCAACTCCCTTCTTAGGTAGAGTATTTCAGATTCTAGGCTGTTGTAGCTATTTTATTTCTCTTTTAGTTGGGCTTTTAAAACTTCTTCAACTTTCTTTCCCTCTTTTACATGAAATTTTAGGATAATTATTGACTTTTATGTTTCTTCAACATCACATTCCTTCTCTTTATATTTTTTCAATTCCTTTTTCTTCTTTCTATTCCTTTCTTTGAGTCTTCCTATTTCTTCTAGGGCACTAATGAGTTCCACTTCAAAGTCTACTTCTGCATCCTTGTCACGATTGTTTTCTTTGGATGAAATTGTGTCTCCATATGTTTGTGTTTATAGACCCATAAAGATAATTTCGTTTGTTCCACTATCACTATCATCTAAATAGATTTGTCTTCAATGGTATATGGATTCTTATTTTGTTTGTAGAACTTTTTCTTCTTTTCAGTCTTCCCTATATTGTACTTCTTGAAACTAGAATCTTCTTTCACATTGCTATTTCCATTTTTTTCATAAGGGAATTTATGGGTAATTTTGTCTACTTTTCCACAAATAAAGCATTTGAAGGGAATCTTACCTTTGTATCTAATTTTGAGCTTCCTAACAGAGTTGGCTTCTTACTCATCCAGTTCTCTATCTGAGCAATAACTTGTCTTGCATTCTTCTGTCTTTTTCTTCTTTGATGCCTTGAAGGCTGCTTCCTTCCTTGATGTCCTTTATAGATTATTTTTTCCTATCCTTATTCCATATGCAACGAGGATTCCGTGCAACTCATCCATTTTTAGTTTCTCTAGGTCCTTCATTTCTTCAATAACATATATCTTGGGATTAAATCTTGAGGTAAGTGACCTAAGCACTTTTTGCACAATAATTGTTTCTTCTATCTCTTCTCTTAATCCTTTGATAGAGTTGAAAACCTCATCTAGACAAAGAAAATAGGTTGTGATACTCTCTTATTCATTCATCTTGAGAGTCTCAAATTGTCCTCTATGAATTTGTGACTTTTCTCTCTTGACCTTGTCATCTCCTTCATAATTTTTCTATAATTTCTCTCACATCTCTTTTGGCGAGGCACAATACATGACTTTGGTATGCACTGACTTTGCCAAACTACAAAGAATAAAATTATTGGCCCTGCAATTATTATTATTGAACCTCTTTCCATTTGTATCAACTAGTGGAGTTTTCGGAGCTTTGTAACCATTCTCTACTACATTCCAAACGTCATACCCAAGTGACATCAAATAGGTTTGCATTCTTGTCTTCCAGAAAACATAATTTGATCCATCAAATCTTGGGGCTTTGTTTGTGAAGAAACCTTAATGTTCATCCCTTTGAACTCTAAGTATTCACCTTCCAATGGTTAGAGTGTTCCTGAAGGAACCCTCTTTGATACCAATTGTTGGAATATACACTAATTTTTACCACTTTTTCTCTTTACCACTTTAAATAGTAACTACATAATCAATCATAAGAAATGTAGAGAATTAACCATATCAAAACAGATCAACACAAAGACATAGTACACATATATTTAATGTGGAAACCCAAATAAGAGAAAGCCACATCACTTTCATTGTAAGATCTTGGAGGCACCAACCTACTTCTACAATACTTGCATGCACCAACCTGCATGAGACACCATTGTCATTGGTTGAGATCCAACTCAACAATTTTTCAAGAACCAACCTACAGGGGATACCGATCCCCTTGCATGAGAACCAAATCAATAATTTTTATAGGTACCAACTTGTAAGGGACACCAATCCCCTCCCTTGCACCACCCTACCACCCTAAAGTAAATGTTTTTTTGATTTATCTTCCTTGATGTCCTTTTATCTCATAAATTCAGTGCTTCGTTTCACGTGATTCATTCCTCCCACGTGTTGATACACTTCCTAAGATAATTATATTCCCTTCATTTATGGTATCCTTGGACCTCTAAACATTAGAGATCCTCTTACTTGCTCATACTTTTCCACTTTATTGGTTTTTCAAACTCAAAACCCCTTGAACTCCATCAACTCGCCCAAGTTCTTCCACTTCTTCACATACTTTCTCTCACACCCAAGGTCCTTTTAATCACAGAGCTCCACTTCCCTTCAAATTCACTTACACACCTTTTTTTTCACATAGCTCGATTAGGGAATCATTTTTTATAGAGCTCATGCTCTCAATGATTTTTCAACATACAAATCGGCCTCATCAAGTCGACTCCGAGTCCTCTCATTTTTCCATTAAATCGGGTTGTACAATTCCTTTGAAAATCCTCCATGAAAACTGATCTTGGTTGCCTTCCATTTAACATGATCCCATTCACTAGTCCTCCATGCTCAATTACCATCGTCTGATATGTTCCATATTTGATCTTGTTCATTGATTATCTCCTTGATATTTGGACCATGATCGGGATGATGATCGTCGTCACTGGGATAATAAGAGAACATGCACAACTTTAATTTCGACGAGTCCTTTTTGACGATCAATTCCACTGGATCCAATGATTTACATTAAGTAGGCTCAATGGTGTTGATTGTATTTCTTCTTCAAACTATGGGATCCACATTGATATATGACTGATATTGCATGTTGCCTGCACACCAACCTATTGTGTATATCTCTCCTCAGAGCTCCTTTTCATCAAAGTATCACCACTCACAATCCACTCCAAACAATTCTTCTCCAATGAACGACATAGATTTACTCTCCATGTTAACTCAACGATTTTCATTGTATTTTTCATCATCATCATGGTCGTTGTTGTTCCAGAGTTTGTGTTTTAAGGCTATAAAACACACCGTCTAGGCATCCAAAAATGATAATACTTTTTAGACAATGAAACAAGGAAAACTAGATCAAAGTCGGTTTCTCAACTGTCTCTGTCTTTCTTCCCTTTGTTCCTGGATGGTTATATTGTGTTCAATCGCTACCCACGATCGCTCTAACTCGGTTCTATTTGTTGCAGTTTGTAAGATAGTGTTAAATAGGTTCAATGCAATACTGGTTTGATCTTGTAAACCGGGTTCTATGTTTGGTTGTCTTCCGTTTGGGACTGTCATGGGTGATTGATTTTTTTATATTTTTATAAAAGGGTTTTTAATAAATTTGTTACTTCAGACATTCAGGTAAGATATTGATAAAACAACTTCAAAACTCCAAACAGAAAATGAAGACACAAGTAAGGCCGTTTCTTGGTTCAGTGATAATTATGAAGCTGTAAACAATGAAACATAACACAGAGAAATACAAGGCTTTAATCTGGAAAGAATCTTATATTTCCATTACAATAAAGAAAGGAACGCAGGTTTTCTAACAAAAGAGAATATTAAGGAACAGAAGGCTACAGGTCTTAAAATTATTGAAATAATTCCAGAGGAAAAACTGTAACAC
>ML805649.1:86162-105351 GCA_009831015.1 Picea engelmannii
CTCCTTTGATTGATGATCAAGGAGAACATGTTCAGATTCCTTCTATAGATGATTTTTCCCCAGAATATCTTACAGAACTGCATGAAGACACCATCCTTGACAGGAGAATGAGAACTTCAAAACGAGGAAATGTGGAGTATCTTTGAGTTGGTCTTAAGGGCACAAATCCAAGAAAAGCCAAGTGGATTGAGGTTGGAAAGGTGAGGGAGCTATACCCTCATCTTTAGATAGACTGAAAATAGTCTTTTGGAGGTCCAAAAGCTTTCCAATGGGGAGGTGTGAGCATAGGCCTCATCGTTATGAACCCAACACAACTCGTTTGGGTTCAAACAGACGTCGGGAGAGAGAGATATCGCGTTCTGTTCAAAATGACAAATAGGCAAAAAAAAGGGATGTTGACTGTATAGTCCATACAGTCCGTACGGATGCTGACGTGGAATTTCCATACAAAACATGGCAAATATGACTATATGACACATGGCATTCATTGATTAACATATGTGGATGAATGATATTGTGACACGTGGCAGATTTTGGTTGGTTGTATGGTGCCACGTGGCCCAGTCATGGGCTGCCACGCGGTACCCTATTATTTGTTGGTTGTATAAAATTTATTTGGAGTCCATCGGATTCGACCCCGTGACCTCCACCCACATGAAAATATTTTTCAAAGTCCGCGCTGCCAATGTGCCACCATAGTAGTTATTACTATGTAATAATTTTAAATTTATTTGAATTTGCATTTGTGGATGGTTGGGGTGCGTCCGGGCTGGGGCTTAGCCCCAACCCACGGTCATATATACCATACCATATGACCCTTGGTCATACAATTGGCGCACGCGTGGATTTGTATTGTGGTTCAAACGGTTATACAACCAACACCCGCCACTTGTCCATTATCTATTCGCCTTTGAAACAGAGCCCATTTCGCATTTGCACATGGTAACATGACCCTTCTGACCACAGCCTTGGCAGTTAGGGGCTAGGTGCACCCATAATCGTCCTACAGTTCACACTGGTTGTGCGGTTGCGCTCGGTGTTGGGTTTTTCCAAATAAATGCACGTGGGGGCTAGGTTGAGGCAATAAGGGTGCATTTTGGTGATCCAGAGACAACAAGTTTGAAGGGAAACTTCTAGGAAGCCTATCTTCTTCAATTTTTGGCCAAACGAGGTGCCGAAAAAGCCCAGCTAAGGGTTTTTGGATGTTCTGGAGCCATTGGAGCCATCTATTTGGCATTTTGAGCATTATAAAGCACATATTTGAGCAATTTGAGCAAATAATACAAAAGATCCATTGGAAGATGGACCAAGAGATGTAGCCCAAGAGAGGGGTGAATTCCTTTATCATTTGTTGTGTTATGTGTTTTCTGTTCACTGTTTATTGCTACAATTTATATGCATCTTGAATGAGTAAATTCTATTAAAGTTGTGTTGCAAAATTGATCCATTTGCATTTTAACACATGAATTAAATCTTGTAAATAATTTCAAGAATACAAGTCTTCTTCATTTTTAGATCAGCGTGGAAAATATCAGCGCACAGGTGTGCACACTTAAATTTTGCATTGCACAGTGTAGAGTGGTAATGCGTAGAAAATATTGGCGCGCAGGTGTGCACACTTAAATTTGGCATTCCGCGGTGCAGATTGGTAATGCGCAAAAAATATAGGTGTGCGCACTTAAATTTAATTCAAAACCAAAAAAGAGGAGAAATATTATTGACACATGACCCAATGCCATCATTTCTACCACCAAGATCCATCTCGGTGAGCCTGATGAGCCAGAGGAAGGAGATTGCCTCTTTCATTCATAGATGTGGGTGAAGGGTACTCCACTTCACTTCATCTTTGATAGTGGTAGGCAGAATAATCTCATCTCAGTGGAGGTCATCAAGAGGTTGTCCCTACTGACAACACCGCACCCACATCCATACACCATTGGATGGCTTCGCCAAGGAAGCGATCTTCTTGTCAACAAACAGTGTCGCTTGTACCACGACATCAAGCCCTTCAAATATGAGGTATTGTGTGATGTCAATCCCCTTAAAGTTTGTGTTGTCTGTGAGTTTTGGCCTCGTAGTGTTATTATTACTTTGGACAGGAAATTTTACAGGATACCCAAGGTAGTCCCACTTACTGCCATTTCCTTGATATCTGCCAAGAAATGCAGGAAAGTCATCTCTCAGACCGGGAAAATTTTCTTCTTAGTGATTATCTCTCAAAGTGAGTGGAAGGTTGCAACCACATCCATGGCCTCTGTGATTGATATATCCATGCAACAGAAGAAAGTCGATAAGTTCATGGAAGAATACAAAGACATCTTCTCCTCACCCACTAGGGTACCTCTACACTATCATGTCAAGAATTCAATTGATTTGACCCAGTACGCACCACTACCCAATGGGATAGTCTATCACAACACTCTGTTAGAAAATGAGGAGATCAAGTGTTAGATCCAAGAACTACTCCAAAAGGGGCACATCCGACCCAACTCATCACCATGTGGAAGACAAATTGTGGTTGTGGATAAGAAATATGGGATTTGGTGACTTTGCATTGATTACCGGTCTGTAAATAAAATCACAGTTAGGAACTAGTACCCAATCCCACGAATTGACAATCTCCTTGACCAACTCAATGGGGAAAAATACTTCAGTAAGATTGATCTAAAGTTTGTCTACCACTAGGTCCCAATAGAGTAGATAGATGTATGGAAAACTTCCTTCAGGTCCAAAGAAGGTATTTTGAATGGTTGGTCATGCCATTTGGTTTGAAAAATGCCCCAACAACTTTCATGAGGATGATGGATGATATCTTGAAACCTTTCACCAATTATTTTTTTTGGATTACCAAAAGGGGGGGTGTGTAGATTTTTTAATGAAAAAATCAGAAATATTTCATTCACACATTTTGTCAAACACTTAGCAACCTAGAAATAACTATCTTCTTAAATTTCAGAAATTTCCATAAGCAAAAATACACATTGTTAAGCAATATATGCAGTGGAAATACACAATGGACAACAACCCATAACTCACATAAATTTATGCAAATTCCAGGGAAAACCCCAATGTGGGGAAACCCAACGAGAGAGAGAGAGATTTATTATTCAGCTTCAGGAAAGTACATATCAGCGGCAAAGCAACATTTCCAGCCAAGGAAAATACCTCACAGCACCAAATCTGTCCCATAGAAATCTGCCTCATTTTCCATGCCAAAATCGTACCGATGTCCTGCCTCTTCCATACCTCTTTTTCTGTGCCCATAGTCCACTATACGAACTGTTACGTACGGCCCAAAAACAACCACTGAAAACCTGAAAATCACCTCAAAAACCGTGCCAAAAATTACCTCGATTTCCATTCCAAATACGTACGATTGTATGGAATATATAGACTGTACGGATCCATATAGTACGACCTCCCATAGCAGAAAAAAAATTTCAGCCAAAAATTCACAGAATTTTTTTATCGGGAATCGTGCCCACTTTCCTCGAAAAATGTGCCCTCTTTGCTGCTCAGTTTCCTCTCTCAAGCATAATTAGAAAATATCTTTAACTCTCCTCCTGATGTCCTTTCTCGACATTCAACATATCTTGCACACTACCCAATGCATTCTTTTATAATCTGAAAATGACATTTCCCCCCCAAAAGTGTCTTTTCACCTTCCCGAACCCTAGATCCAAAGGCCAAGATTCATTCCCTCCAAAAGGTCATGATTCATTCCCTCCAAAATGTCTCATTTAAAATTAAAGTGAATTTCACTTTATTACATAAGTGCTTTCTGAAAATAAAGTCACTTTAAAAATAGAAGGTACACTTTATTAAAAAGTCACTTTAATAAAAGAACCACTTAAACAACTTTATAAAAACTATTACAAAGTTAAGTGCTTGGTAGTGTAAAAATTAAGGTATTATCCGCATACAAGACAAAATATGTGGAGTACCTCCCAAGCTAAAAAGCTAATACTCCCTCTTAGCGAGGGATGTACTCGTTGCCATATCCATCATCTGGTCCCATCACACTGTGCTCTCTAGGAGATCCCTTTGAACCTGGAGCCATCCACAACACCTGCACAGAAATCGAACTAGAATATCTTCTCCTGGAAACCTCCCGGAACCCTGAGCTCACTTCATCTTGAGCATCGGTTCGATCAACCCAGTTGAGCCTTCTGCCAGTGATCAGAAGAGACTCACTCTCTTCTCTCGGAATGCAAGACTGATACCTTGGCGCCACCGTAGTCTCAGGATCCTCCTCACACTCCTCATCCGACACTAAATCATACATCATAGGTTGTCCTCTCAACATATACAACCTATCCACCCAATTATTGATCAGCTACATCTCTACTGGGTCCACTCCCTCTTTGTAGATAAGGACATGTTCCCTCTTGAGCAATATGCAATATCCTACATCCTGCAAGGCTGAGACTGAGAGAAAGTTAACACTCAACCCTGGAACAAAGAAAACTCCATCAATCTCCAAGAGTCCCCCAAACTCGAGTTGGAATCTAACATTCCCAACTCCACGTACAACTCTCGCCATACCACCTTCATTTACCACCTGTCAGCCAGGACCAATCTATGTGAAGTCTGGGAATACTCGCCAGATTCATGTCATGTGGTTAGAGGCTCCGCTATCCACAATCCATCTGACATCACCTCTGAATCCTCCACTGCCGACACTGGAAACTAGGGTAACCAAAGAAAATTCCCTATCAAACTTTGAAGCAGAGTCCTCTATGGCTGTTGTAGCAGCTGTCTCAGGCCCCTTTGACTCCTTTTTTTTCTTCTTCCTCTCAGAACATTGAGAAGCAAGGTGCCCCAACTGATTACAACAATAAAATATAACTTTACTCAAGTCCCTTCTGGAACTTCCTTTCTTCTTGCTCTTTGCCGCAAGAGCAATATTCTCCTCAGCTCTGTCTATCTTCTAAGCACTGCTCTGAGATCTTTCTCAGATCTCCTCCTGAGTGAAATCATCCCACAGTCTGCTCTAATTTGGTAGATTCTCATGACCCACCACGCATTTCAAGAAGACTTCCCAATCTTTGGCGAAGCCATTTAAGGCTATCCTCACCAACTCAAAATCCAAAATGACCTCTCCAACAGCTGCCAGCTCATCTTTAACTTGAGCCACCCGGGTAAGATAAGAAGAGAAACTCTCCTCCTTACCCATATTGGTATCATGCAACTTAGCCCTCAAGGCCATCTTTCGGTTCTCATTCTTTGTCTCGAACAAGTTCTTAAGTGCATCCCACATCTCCTTGGTAGTCTTTTTCTCAGCCAAATGTGGGATAAGGTGATCCTTCACCCCATCCAAAATAATCCTCTGAGCTCTGGCTTCCTTGACCTCATGCAAGTCCAAAGAAACAAGATCTGTTGCAGGAGCTGCTACAACATAGCTGATGTAGCTATAGATCTTGTTCTCCTTGAGAATGGCTGACAAACGAACCTTCCACTGCAAGTAGTTGGAAATTCCATCCAACCAATCCTCATATATAATGCTTGCAACCATATTCCCTGTCACACCTCAAGGAAAACAATCACACCCTTTTGCCCAAATATCACAGTGCCCACTGCCAGAGACAAAGCTCTGATACCATGTAGATTTTTTAATGACAAAATCAGAAATATTTCATTCACACATTTTGTCAAAAACTTAGCAACCTAGAGATAACTGTCTTCTTAAATTTCAGAAATGCATACCCACATTCAGAAATTTCCATAAGCAGAAATACACATTATTTCCGCTACATATTTTTCTTAACAATGTGTATTTCTGCTTATGAAAATTTATGAATGTGGGTATGCATTTATGAAATTTAAGAACACAGTTATCTCTAGGTTGCTAAGTGTTTGACGAAATGTGTGAATGAAATATTTCTGATTTTGTCATTAAAAAATCTACAGGGTGAATCATTAATAGAGTTTTTTAATCCTTTTAACCACAATATGTAAGTGCTATTTATATTTATGATTAAGATACCATTATCATTCAACAAGTGCAGAGTAAATAAGCCATAAACAATGAACAATCATACACATACACAGTACACCAGTATTTTTACATGGAAACCCAATGCGGGAGAAAACCACATAATGAATTTCCATATATGTCTTTAAGAATTACATTCATTGGAAGCATCAACTTCCTTTGTTCTCCATCTACAATTGGAAGGAGGCTCCGACCCCCTTATATTTCAGGCCACAACCTGAGGGAAGGTCCAACTCCCCAATTCTTTGAATACAACCAGAAGGAGGCTACAACCACCTATTATCTCCAGATACAACTATAAAGTGGCTACAACCACCTATTCTTACCCCATCCTGCCGCCCTGAAATATAAGTGTCAAATGAAAAAATCAATGCCACACTGTCACTGTGGGATAAAACATTGTTAACTTGTACCAATCCCTGCAACCAACATGTAACCAACCTGTACCATTGACCTATAACCAACCTATACCTGTAATCATCCGATACCAACAAAAGACACTAGGTACGCTACCTGTATATGATGCATACTGCATATGTACGTGCCTTGTATGTACTGCAACATGTGTATGTACACAACCTGCCTATACTGTAGCCTGCATACACCTTCAGAAAGATAGGGTTTTCACCTTTTCTTCCTATATCACATCAACCTGTAGCCTGTCACTGTGTCTTATCTGTGGTTGTGCCCTTTGCATACATCATATTATACATCCCTTAACCAAGTGCATCTATGTCTCTCTAGTCATGTTCCATACATGTGTGTACAATCATGAACGAGTGTCATAATCCTCACATGGACTAGAAATCAAACCCTTACTGATATGCAACCTCAAACTTCATAAGAAACTTCACAAATTATTCACAACTGAAAACACCTCAACCATGTACCAAGAAAGACTAGCTATGTCTCAACACTTGAACCAACAAGATGTACCAAAGAATAATACCAACATACTAGTGTTGTATTTTTGTAGATATAACTCATACCATAGATGCCATACAACCAACAAACTCTCTATGGAAAAACCTCAAACTCCCATAACCATATATCATGCAGATAATGACATCCAACTACACATACGAATATGACATACCTTTTGATTATGTAGATAGATCTGTTGTACCAGATCACTATAGACCTTCTTGGGAGCTTGCTTTCAGACTTTGATAATCCGATACCTTCAACGAATCAGGATTTCATGGATTTTCCAATTGTATATGCCCTTGTATACTATCATCCCGCATACGTACACGCCCTTCTCCATTGAAGCCCGTGCCATACACCTAAAAAACTAAGGGTTTTTTCAATATTTCTACAATTCTGAAACTCTCACCGTCAACCCTTCGTGCTACCTCAGACTTGCGTAATTTAAGATACATCAATGAGTACCTACAATAGACCTTACACAATAATAGATATTCAATGTGCTCAATATGTTCTAATAAGATACCCTTTCTCTCGTATTTATACTCTCCAAGTAGCTTCCTCTAGTGGTTACATACAGACCAACTTAACCACTTGTCCACTTATAACCAATTTTATCCACAAATAGTAAACTCTCCACCTCTAATTGCAACTAATTTATTTTTAATTATTTTCTTATTGCAACAAATTAACTCATGATTAACTCCTAGTTTCACCCACTTTGACTAGTCAACTTCTTCTAGGAATTTCTAGATTAATTTGACTTCTTTGACCTTTTAGGGGCTTCTAGATAACTCAAGATGGTTCTCCAACTTCGCAAGGCCATAACTCACTAATCGTGAGGAGTTATGTGTTGAGCCACATATCACCAGAATTGGAATGACATGTACTATCCATATAGAATAGTACTACTAGAAAATAAACTGATCTTCATACCATTATACATCAAACAAACTTAAGTCCCTTAACCATCCTGTTGGGGCTACCGGAATTTTCTACCAGTCTTGTTTCAAAGGTTAACATCAATGAAAACTAACCCAATTAATCAACAATATCCCCCTTTGGCATTGATGGAAACAATATGATGTAATATTGAAAATATATCACTCATGCTCCCCCTATGACCATTGGTCTCCCTATAAACATGCCTCTGTGCTCTCTCTCCAAGCATCTAACTCTCTATCCATGCATTTGACGAATCTCTCACCCTTCGACATCAATGACAAAGGTAAGATCTAGTTGGGGATGCTCCCCCTAACTGCACCATCCTTGGGGATGCTCCCTCTCACTGAAATCTTCCTGAAACTTCTCCCCCAAACTGAACTATCCTCTTTATGGTGCTTCCTCGTGTAAACCTAAGACATATAAGAATAACATTCAAAATTCATTTCGGAGAAGAAACTATGCCAAGTTTCTGACGAAGATACTTAAAGGATTCCCTTGGAAGTGGTTTTGTAAAGATATATGCAATATGTTATTTGGTTCCAACATACTCAAATCAAATGTTATTTTCTGCAACCTATTCCCATAGAAAATGATACTTGATTGGAATGTGCGTTATCTTGGAGTGAATCACTAGATTCTTTGAGATACTGATGGCCCTTGTATTATCATAATATATCAGTATAGGTTCATCATACTCAACCTGTATATCTGTCAGAGTTTTTTTCATCCATATAATCTATGTACAACTTGATGCTGTTGCAATATACTCTGCTTTGGTTGTAGATAATGATACTGATCAGTGATGTTTGTTTCTTTCTTAGCCAAGATACCAAACACTCACCCAAGTAGAAGGCTGCTCCACTTGTACTTCTTCGGTCATCAATGCAACCTCCTGAATCTACATTTGTGTAGGAAATAAGTGATAGATCCTTTCCTTTTGGATACCATAATCCAAACTCTTTTGTACCCTTGAGATATTTGAATATCCACTTTACCGCTAAAACATGTGATTCCTTTGGTGCTGCTTGAAATCGTGCCACCTATCCAATTGCTTGCATTACATCTAGTCTGGAAGTTTTCACATAAAGTAAAATGCCAATCATTGACCTATACTTCCTCTGATCTATAGCCTTTGAATCATCATTTTACTTAGATTACAACTACTCTACATAGGAGTATTGACTGGTTTGCAATCTTCCATCCCAAACCCATTTAGAATTTCTCTATTATACTTGGTTTGAGAAATAAAAATTATTTGGTTGCTTTGACATATTTGAAGACCCAAAAAGAAGGATAGTTGTCCAAGTAATTTCATTTCATATTCATTCTACATATCCTTTGCAAATTTCTGGCTCAGCTTAGAATCATCACTTCCAAAAATAATATCATCAACATAAACTTCAATTAAAAAAATACTATCTTGAGTTACCTTGATGTAGAGGTTGTTGTCTGCATTTTATTTTCTGAACCCTTGCTTTTGTAAATATATGTCTAGTCTGGAGTACCATGCTCTGGGGTCTTGTTTGAGACCATACAAGTCCTTCTTCAATATTCAAACACAAATTTCATTTTCTGACAACTGAAATCCTTCTGGTTGCTCAATGTATACTTCTTCTTCTAGTTCCTTATTCATAAAGGTTGATTTCACGTCCATATGATACACTTTAATATTATTTAAAAATGCATAAGCTAGTATCAATATGATTGCTTCCATTCTGGCATCTGATGAAAATGTCTCTTCAAATTCGATACCTTCAACCTGTGTGTATCCTTTACATACCAATCTAGTTTTTTTCCTGGTAACCTGTCAATCTTCATTCAATTTATTTTTGAAGACCCACTTTGTGCCAATCACATTCTTGTACCTTGGCCTTGGAACGAATTCCCAAGTGTCATTCTTCTCTATCTGATCCAAATATTCATCCATGGACTTTATCCAAAATTAATCCTTGCTGGCTTCTTCAAAGATGCTTGGATCAATCGAGGATAAGAGTGCTAGGTGAAGTTATTCCAGTGAACAAATTATTATTCTAGTCTCGACTCCTGCATCTTTGTTCTTGATAATATTCTTTGATGGATGATTCTTCAGTATTATTTTTCTTGGTGTCTTTGGAGGTACTTGAAGATCTTTCTATTCTTTATCTTCTACTTCTAACTTCTACTCTTCATCTTCTCCTTCTGCTACTTCTTCTTCCTTTGATTCTTCTTCATTAACATGTTCCATTGACTCCTTTTCTTTTTCCTTTATTTTTCATCCACCTGTCTCATCAACCGTCACATTGATGCTTTCCACAACTTTTTTTAGCCTTATATTGAAACATTTGTATGCTTTCCTTGTGCTTGAATACCCTACAAGTATGCCTTTGTCCACATGAGAGTCAAACTTTCCCATTCTTCCATCTTCTCTTTTGATGTAACATTTACTTCCAAAAACTATAAATTGCTTCACATTTGTTGGTCGTCCTTTCCATAGCTCGTAGGGAGTGTTATCACTATTGTTTATGAGCACTTTGTTTTGAATATGAACTGTTTTATGCACTGCTTGTGCCCAAAAGACATCTATCAACTTGGAATCGATTAACATAGTGCAAGCCATTTCCTGTACTATCCCATCTTCTCTTTTGATGTAACATTTACTTCCAAAAACTATAAATTGCTTCACATTTGTTGGTCGTCCTTTCCATAGCTCGTAGGGAGTGTTATCACTATTGTTTATGAGCACTTTGTTTTGAATATGAACTGTTTTATGCACTGCTTGTGCCCAAAAGACATCTATCAACTTGGAATCGATTAACATAGTGCAAGCCATTTCCTGTACTATCCCATTCTTCCTTTCGACAACTCCATTCTATTGAGGTGTCCTAGAAATGAATAATTGTCTTTTCATTCCATGCTTTCTGCAGAAATCCATAAATTCCTTTGAAGTAAACTCTCCTCCATTACCAGATCTCAAACATTTTATTTTTTAATCGATTTCATTTTCAACCATTTCCTTGTATACCTTGAAGTTCTCGAATGCTTATGAATTATTCCTGTGAAAACAAACTGCAGTCATCCTTGTATAATCATCAACCAATAACATAAAATATTTCTCATGTTTTAAGAACTTTGTTCCAGTTGGTCCAACTAGATCAGTATGCACAATTTCCAGCGGTCTTGTTTTGGAGTATTCCTTTTATTTGAATTTGGTCTTTGTTTTCTTTCCTTATTAACAATGCTTGCATAAGGTGTTGGTTGGCTTCGTGATCTAGAAAATTTCTCTGAATGCTTCCTTTTTGTTGACTTTGACTAGGATGTCAAAGTTTATGTGACCCATCCTTTTGTTCCATATCCAAACTTCAACTTCCTTTCCTAGATAACACTTTTCATTTCCAATTTCACTTAATTCATATATGTTGATTGAATTTCTTACAACTTGTTGAGCTCCAGTTTTGTCATACTTTCTGTCATACAAATACACTTATCATTACACCTTCTCCCTGCATTTCATCAATAATATATCGCTAATTACGCCATAAACCTCCATTATCTCTTGTTATTCATCCTATGTGGTTAATACATAGTTTTCCATATTTTTAGTGATTAAAAGGATGATTATACAATAGTTTCGTTGATGATGGTTTAATACTATGTTTCTATGTCCAAGTAGCATGTTCTGTACTGTTCAAGTTCCAGTAATGCACTATCCATGTTCCAGTACCTGTATTGTTCCTGTTCCGATAATCGCATTGTAGGTTATCCGATACTCCAAGTCATCCGATACCAGAAGGTTCTACAGTCATCTGGTACCTGCACATTCATCTGGTACCCACACTCAATGTCATCCAATACTATGCAGTGATCCAGTACTACCTTTGTGTTCATTTGGTACCAGCTCTCTGCCTCTTCTAGTACCAACTTCATCCGGTACCGACTCTCTGCCTCTTCCGGTACCAGCTTCATCCGGTACCAGATTGTGCCTATTCCGGTACTAGCTCAATCCGATACTACCATCACGTTGGTCCAATACCGATATTCATGACTGTTTTCATCTGGTACTAAACCCCTACCTACAAGATTCTAGTACTAATTTTTCTAATCTGGTACCAACTGTTCTAATCCGCTACCAATTGTGCTAATCCTATACTAGAAATAATTCAAAATTTTGGAAAGCTTCTAGAGGAAAATTGGGTACATGGGTTTTGTCCAGAATGATGTTTTCATGCGGACATGCGAGACATAATTCACCTAGCTTGTACATGTGGACCTCCAGCTCGGGGGGAATGATTCTGCCAAAATTAGCAACAAAACTCAAACTACCAACTTGCGCCTCGATTTTCGTGCACATGGGAGAATATATTACAAAACTAAAAAATGAGTTTTCTGAAATATCATCCAGCTACAGAACCTAGAAACCGGTTTCTAAATTTCGAATTGGTTGGGAAGATATGGGTGGATCCATAACTCGAATCTGCCCAAATAGCAATAAAACCCAGATTTTTGAGGATTTTATGTAAAATTGTAAATTTGAAATCTGAGCATTGGGATTCGGTCCCATCCACTCCTCAATGATTTTTCATGTATAAATAAGCCTCATAGGGATTTGAGAAAAACCAATTATCATTATGGGAATTCTTTTGTAATGGATGTTAAGGTGTCATCATGACAATGTCAAGATTGTAAGAGACTTGTAATTTTCTGAGTTTGATGGAATAAAGAATTGGTGTTTTGTACATTCAAGAGAACTGACATCCTTTTAACAACAAATTTCCTATTGGGTAGGGCCCCTCAACTTGGTAAGAATGTTGCCCTTTGTATCTTAACTAGTTAGCATTTCATTTATGTATTTTTCTTTTATTGTTCAATTTGTTTAAAGGTTAGAATTTCATTTACAGTTTGGAGTGTGTGGTTTGAATCCTAATTTTAGTTTTGCAATTGTTATGTTAATTAGAAATCATATTGTAAACCTCCCAATTGAATACATTATCACATTGAGCTTTGAATTTATTTAGCATTCTCTCCTATCACATTTGCATGCTTATATTTCTGTGTATTCTTCCTATGCTTTGTTTTTATGCCGAATAGACTATGGACAATCCCTCATTGCATTTATCTCCTTCATCATTGATTTTCCATCCAATTTTCCCAACAAATCTACCATTCAAATCACCCATTAGTTTCTCACTGTCCAAAACATTATAAAACAGAGTATGTTAACATATTCTTGGTTGCATTCACTTATAAAAGAAAACACAAAAACAAAGTTGTCTCATTTGCTGCATATACTTAACTTTTCTCTTCCATATTTTCTCTTTTTCCTTAAACACAATTTGCCAATTGATTACAGATTTGATCATGCAATATAATTAGCCATTGCAAGAGAAGATCGACCTCTCTCTTTACCTCATTCTCTATGTGTGGAATCAATGCCCAATCACACTGCAATTATATTTCATAACAGAGAATTGTCCTCTCTTTTTATCTACTCATTCCTTGATTGGTGAATGCACATTAAATTACACAACTTTATTGATTGTTCACACAAGGAACTTGCAATGCTCTCAAATTATTCAACATATTAACTTTTGTTTAATTAACTGTGCTTTAAATATAGATCTTTCGTCAATTGTAGAAGTTCATATTCTTCTCAATTACTCTTTGCTTCTTGTGCTTTACATTGAAGCTCTTAGTCTGCAGAGAGTACCTATCCTTCTTTTCCTCTTTTTGATTTCATATATGACAAACCATTTTTTATAAGCATTCTGTTTTTAGCTTCTTTTACAGAGCTGATATTTCTTTCCATTGCATAAACATTCCATTTATTTCCAATTTGTATTTCTGCGTTATCATTCTTTCCCATTCCTTTTCATTCTTTCCATGCTTTCTCATTGTGACTGATGCACTTGATTGTGGAAATATCTTGATTTTAGATTGCATATAGTGTTTGATTCCAGTTTGATTGATTTCTTTTAAATTCAGCTTGCCTCTTCCTATAGTTTGAGTGGTTTGGTTTGTGTGTTTTAGGTTCGGTTCTTGCATTCACATTTCATTTCATTCACATAGTTTTAAATAAGTTTAATTTTCTATTTTTTTGATTTTTTTTCGTTAGTTTGCTTTCGTTGTGATTTGGCTTTCCCATTAGTTTATTTCTTTTCATTTGAATTCATTTCCATTTGATCATTTCTTTTATTGCATTTAAGTGTGGATCCAGTATAGGAAATAATCATTCAAGGACAAAAGACTAAGTAAGCTACTCATGATTAATCACACAAACATCACCCTGAGTGCATGAAAGACTGTGATCTAATACTTATATAGCACTAAGTTATTCTTGTGTCCCAATGATGAATCCTTAGTGTTAATTTCCTGCAGTGTGGGTTTGAGGATTGTTTTTCTGGCTTTAGATTAGGCTATACTAGGCTTTGATCCCGTGTTTCTTGCGCCCGCACCTCGAAGCTTACGAGCCCCGGTTGATAATTAAATGTGGGAATTAATAGTGCATTTATTTAGCCCCAACATTTTGGAACTGTTGCTGGGGAGGTGCTAAAGGGATTAGAGCATAGGTAGGTTGCTTTTATTTCTCCAAAGCCTTGAGTTTTCCTTTCATGCAAGTGTGTTTCTTTTCATGCAAGCGTGTTTATTTTCATGAAAATGTGGTGTGCTTTTAAGGATGACTTAAGGGCGGAGAGAAGATGGTAAGACGTGAGGGAAGAGCCCACGCATCCACTTTAGTGGGGTTACTCCAAAGTTTGGTTGTCCTCTTCCTTCCGGTAGTTAGAATTTGTGTTTTATTAGCATTATCCATTTTTTTTAGATATATGAGAAGAGAAGCTAACTTGTGTGAAGAAATAACTTGGTGAGAACAAGGTCCTAGTAGCACGGTGGCACTTCGAGTATATAATTGGTTTTTTTACATTTTCTTTTAGTTTTCTTCTTTTTATTTCTTTAGGGTTTTTAAAAAAAAATTGGGCACTGTAAGAACCCCCCCTCTACACTAATCCATGTGTGAAACAAGACCCATAAACCAACAACAAGAATTCAAAGATGATCAGGAGTTTAATTGAACTCTTTCAAATCCTAGCAGCAACTGGTATCTCAATCTCGGTCTCTTAGGAAGAACAAATCTTGACAGCAGTCAAGAATTCAAATGTCGCTCCAAATCCACAAGAATATATAGAAGTATCCTTTGATTCCATTTGCAATTATATAGAGGAGACTAAAGAATCATTCAATGGAGAGAAACTGCTAGAACCTGAGATCGAGGAGTTCTTGACATGCATATTGCCAGATCCAGTATTCATCCAGGAGACAAACCATCCGAAAGAAGATGATCTGTGTGGTATGATAGAGGGAGACATGCAGAGTGGTTTAAATGAGGAAGTGAACCAAGAACATCAAGATTACATTGAACATTGGTTCTAGACCACAACAAGCTTAAAGCACCACTCTCTTCTTCAACAACTTTCCACATCATCATCAAAGAAGATGGTTCTTCGTATTCTGGTATACATTAAATATTATCTTTAAAACCCGAGTATGAATGTGTTTCTAGACCTGTTACGCACATGGTTACATTGGAAATATTCTTACACGTGAAATATAATTTCTTGTTCTCAGGTAGGATAGAGTAAAAGTTGCATGCTAGTTAACTTAGTTCTAAATAAATGCAACATATTTTCATGTTTCTTTTCAAATAAATAAAATGAGATGAAGATAATATTGGTGATCTAACATAAAAAACCAAAACAACTTAAGATATTTCTTCTTCTTATTACATGCAGATTTCTGACTATTAATAATAACAGTTGCTCATAAGCCTAATCTTTAAAATATTATGGGGATTTACAAAATCTTTAAGGTTTGCATAATGATACCCATAGGTAACTTGTAAATCCTAGTTTCCTATCATAACTTGTTATTCAAACATTCTTATGAAATAGTAGCATGAGAGTGAATGAAACTTCTACTTGTGAGGGAACACAATATTATATGGAGAAGATGAACTTGGGGACTAGAGACACCTTTAGGTCATTCTCTCATGGCCTCATCCACCACATATTAAGTAAGTTTGACCATGATACGTCTTTCGACTAATCTCAATACATAAGTCTTTTTTTGATACAAACAATATTTTATGGGCAATCTATAAAATATCTTCCAACTCAATACCATCCCATCCTGTAAAAGGTTTTCAAAGATGCTCCCCCATTCACCCATGAGAAATCAATCTATTAATTATATATTAAGGGCAAATATTGGGACAAAAGCCTTTGAGGGAAAATGGGTGTAAGAGGCTAACCCGTCAGGATACTGAACAGGTCTGTTGGTAGAGGGTACCGGCCTATGGTATAACTAGGCAAACCCATCAGGGTACTGAACATGCTCGTGGGCAATGGGTCATTCTTCCTGGGAAGGATATTTCTTAGATGTAAAAATCACCCCATCAGAGTACTGAACAGGTTTGTTGGCAATGGGTTTTGATTTTGATGTCTTTCATTATGCCTAATCTATATTTGTCTGTATGAACAATATACTTTTGTAAATCGTTAAGAAGAAGCATGCATGGTTAAACAAAAGGATAATGAACCTCATCTAATTTTCATTTGAGAGTGTCCATAAGATGGTCTCAAGACCCGTCATTCATACCCGGGATGTCATTGTCCTAGAGGTGGGACCCATAAGTGTAGGAGTCTAATAAACTCAAATGCGAACTTTATCAATATCACTTGAATGAAAAAAATTCTCTGAAAAATCAAACAGGGATGACTATTTTCCTATCGGTTTCTCATTTATTAAAGACCACTTATCTCCTCATGTTTTCATGTTCAAGGATGAGAGGAAAAATCCTCCATCATAATTAATATGGTTTCTTGAGCATACAACTGTTAATGAATGATGAAATCATATGTAATAAGTAATTTAGAAATTTCCTTTATGCTTGTAATATTTAAAAATAAATTTCATTTCCAAATTTGCAGGCATGAATACAGTTTAATTTTTGGTTGTTTCTTTAAGCATGGCATCAATGTGTATTTCTTCTCTCGTAATAATAGTATTGGTTTAGTTCTTTTAGATTTTTCTGTTCCGGTATTGCTGGTACAAGAACCAGTAGGTTCCTGTACCAACAATACATAAATTTAAATATTTTTCGAGGGTACTTTTTGCAGGATATTTTCAGAAGCTCTCAGCTCTGGCATATTTCATTTCTCTCATTTAGTCAACATGCACCGATTCCACATAGTCCACTTTCAGCTTGCAAAAATTTTATGTGCTAATGAGAGTTTGCATGAGGACATGCAAACCAATGGGTTTGGGGGTGAGAGAGAGAGACATGAGGAATCTCAGAAGATCAAAATTCATCATCTCTCTCCTAAATATCCATCAGTTCTCATCCTTGATCCACTTCATCTTCAAATTTCAATAGTCTACATCATGATTTGCAGATATTTTGTCCCATTCCGCATAGTTTACGCTTCAACATGCATTAGAATTCAAAGCAAGGGTAACTTGAGGTAAAACTGGTATAAATATTTTTAATTTACTAAGAACTTGGAAAACATGATGCATAACCACTATTACCCACTCCACACCCCACTATGCATTATCAAAACTACTTAGTAAACCCTCCATCTTCACTCCACTTGTCATAATGAACAATATACTATGATGATAAGACCAAGTAATGAAAATGAAATATGTGGTATACAAATACAAAGCCACATCTATAGTGTCTTCTCTTCGTACATCATAAAGAATTCTTAAGTCATGTCAAAGAGGATGAAGGCACTATTGCCTATCCAAACAAAGAACCACAAAGTAAATATTGGTCTTAAAATTGATGTCCAAGTTCATACGTCCACCATCACCAACATTTTATAAACCATTATCCATATGCACACCATTCACCATCACTCTGATACCTCATCCATTGCTTTTCCTCCATTTTTATAATAATTTTGTTTCTCTGGTTGAAATCAATCTGTGGGAGTTTCCAAAGTGTCATTCCACAAGAACCAACACTTACACAAAAGAAACAAGGTCACATAAATCTATAAGCAGAGTATCATCAGTTCTTCACCTTGTTTGCATGAGGACATGCAAATCCTTGGGTTTGGGTGTGTGTTGAGCTCCAGTTTTGTCATACTTTTTGTCATACAAATACACTTATCATTACACCTTCTCCCTACATTTCATCAATAATATATCGCTAATTACACCATAAATCTCCATTATCTCTTGTTATTCATCCTATGTGGTTAATACATTGTTTTCCATATTTTTAGTGATTAAAAGGATGATTATACAATAGTTTTGTCGATGATGGTTTAATATTATGTTTCTATGTCCAAGCAACATGTTATGTACTGTTCAGGTTCCGGTATATGCACTGTCCATGTTCCGGTACTTGTATTGTTCCTGTTTCGGTACTCGCATTGCAGGTCATCCGATACTCCAAGTCATCTGGTACCAGAAGGTTCTACAGTCATCTGGTACCTGCACAGTCATCTGGTACCCACACTCCATGTCATATAATACTATGCAGTGTTCCATTACTACCTTTACGTTCATCCGGTACCAACTCTCTACCTCTTCTTGTACCAGCTTCATCCGGTACCAGATTGCGCCTATTCTGGTACTAGATACATTCGATACTACCATCACGTTGGTCCAGCACCCATATTCGTGACTGTGTTCATCCGGTACTAAAACCCTACCTACAAGATTCTAGTACTTATTGTTCTAATCTGGTACCAACTGTTCTAATCCGATACCATCTGTGCTAATCCGGTACTAGAAATAATTCAAAAAATTGGAAAGATTCTAGAGGACAATCGGGTACATGGGTTTTGTCTAGAATGATGTTTTCATGTGGAAATGTGGGACAAAATTCACCCAGATCGCATGTGTGGACCTCCATCTTAGGGGGAATGATTCTCCCAAAATTAGCAACAAAACTCAAATTGCCAACTTGCACCTCGATTTTCATGCACATGGGAGAATATATTGAAAAACTAAAAAAAGGTTTTTTATAAATATCTTCCAGCTACAAAACCCATAAATTGTTTTCTAAATTTAAAATTGGTTGGGAAGATATGGGTGGATCCATAACTCAAATGTGCCCAAATTGCAATAAAACCCAGATTTTTGAGGATTTTATCTAAAATTGTAAATTTGAAATCTGAGCATTGGGATTCGGTCCCATCCACTCCTCAACGATTTTTCATGTATAAATAAGCCTCATAAGGCTATGAAAAAAGACAATTATCATTATGAGAATTCTTTTGTAATGGATGTTAAGGTGTCATCATGACAATGTCAAGATTGTAAGAGACTTGTAATTTT
>ML805649.1:109549-127642 GCA_009831015.1 Picea engelmannii
AAGATACTATTAAAAAAAACGTCAAATCAAAATTTAAGGAAAAAATGTGGTGTGATAAAGAGTTAGAGGAAAAAAGAAAATTAAGGTATTATAAAGATGTAATCAACCCTAATCTAGAAGATCAAAATTATCTATCTGTTTTATCAAGTGTAAAGAAAAAAAAAGCATTGCTAAGATAAGAACAAATTCTCACGAGCTCCATAGTGAAACTGGGTGTTGGTCAATTCCTAAAACGCCATGGAATGAAAGAGTGTGTCACCTTTGTGACACTAAGAAGGTTGAATATGAAAAACACTTTCTCTTAGATTGTCCATCCTATACCCATATTAGATCTCATTTTCAAAATATTGATCACACTACCAACCTTCCTAACCTCTTAACTCAACAAAAGTATGGTGATCTTGGAAAGCTTCTCTTAATTATTTCCGAGCACAGAAACAAAATTCTAAAGAAGCACAAGTAATCACTTACCCTCTTAAGATCCGATAGACCAATTAGGTCTTAGGGGATGTTAATCATCATCGTCATCATCATTATTAGCCATTGCAAGAGCAGATCAACCCCTCTTTACCTCATTCTCTACGCATGGAATCAATGCCCAATCACACTGCAATTATATTTCATAATAGAGAATTGTCCTCTCTTTTTATATACTCATTCCTTGATTGGTGAATACACATTAAATTACACAACTTTATTGATTGTTCACACAAGGAACTTGCCATTCTCTCAAATTATTCAATATATTAACTTTTGTTTAATTAACTGTGCTTTAAATATATATCTTTCATCAATTTCAGAAGTTCATATTCTTCTCAATTACTCTTTGCTTCTTATGCTTTACATTGAAGCTCTTAGTCTGCAAAGAGTACCTATCCTTCTTTTCCTCTTTTTGATTTCATATATGACTAACCATTTTTTAGAAGCATTATGTTTTTAGCTTCTTTTATAGAGTTGATATTTCTTTCCATTGCATAAACATTCCAGTTATTTCCAATTTGTATTTCTACATTGTCATTCTTTCCCATTCCTTTTCATTTCTTTCCATGCTTGCTCATTGTGACTTATGCACTTGATTGTGGAAATATCTTGATTTTAGATTGCATATAGTGTTTGATTCCAGTTTGATTGATTGCTTTTAAATTCAGCTTGCCTCTTCCTATAGTTTGAGTGGTTTTCTTTGTGTGTTTTATGTTCGGTTCTTGCATTCACATTTCATTTCATTCACATAGTTTGAAATAAGTTTTATTTTCTATTTGTTCGATTTACTTTCGTTATTTTTCTTTCATTGTGATTTGGCTTTCCCATTAGTTTATTTCTTTTCATTTGAATTAATTTCCGTTTGATTGTTTCTTTTATTGCATTTAAGTGTGGATCCACTATAGGAAATAATCATTGAAGGAAAGAAGACTAAGTAAGATACTCACGATTAATCACATGAACATCACCCTAAGTGCATGAAATACTGTGATCTAATACTTATATAGCACCAAGTTATTCCTGTGTCCCAATGATGAATCCTTAGTGTTAATTTCCTATAGTGTGGGTTTGAGGATTGTTTTTCCGGCTTTAGATTAGGCTAGACTAGGATTTGATCCTACATTTCATGTGCTTGCACCTCGAAGCTTATGAGCCCCTGTTGATAATTAAATATGGGAATTAATAGTGCATATATTTATCCCCAACACAACTGTTGCAACCAATCTTCCCGAAGTTTCTTTTCTTATCTCATACTTTTGTCAATGAAAAACAAGTTTGTGACCTTGGTCACACATTTGACTTACACTTAGAAGATTATGTTTCATATGGTCCCATAGTAGAACAGTTTCTTCCTTGGTATCCTTGTTTCCAATTCTGATTGTGCCTCTTCCAATGATTCTAGCTGAGTCATCGTTTCCAAAAGAGACTAATCCATCTCTTTCCTTTCTCAAGGTTAGAAACCTATCCTCATCATATGTCATGTGCTTTGAGCAGCCACTATCAACATACCAACCACATTTCTTATGTTTATCTTGTAGAGCGAGTGTGCATTCTTCATTTTTATACTAATTTTTCTTTCTTATCCATATTCTCTGTTGAGGTTCATGTTTGTGACTATTGTTATTATGTTGTGATTCTCTAAAAGGAAATATCAATCTACAATCTTTGGCCATGTGTCCAAAGTTGTTTCAATTGTAGCATTCCACTTCATTGCTCAAGGATTCAAATTTGTTGTAGCTTCTTTACTGTGTTTCACTAGGCCTTCTTGGATAACTATTTTGTCCATGACTTTCATAGTTATTTCCGTTTTTGCTATTTTTTCGACAATTTACAGCTTTATGTCCAAAATTATTACATGCATAACATAAACCAAAGAAGATATTTTGATACATGGGAGTTGAAGATCTTCTGAATCCTTATTCTTCTTGAAGGCTACTTGTTCCTGATTGTTGCTAATTCTGAAATCTAAATCTTCTGGGTGGAGGAGTGTCCCTATGATCTTCCTTGTAAAGCTTCTTGTCTCCTATGACTGTCTCTGTATAACTTCTTGGATGTGTTTATTGATATGTTTTTTTGGAGATTGATCCCTTTTTGGTCTGATTGTAACCAAGTCTGTACTTGTCATGATTTGGTCTATGATTGTTAATAATGTTATCCAAAACTTTAGAGTTATTCTAATGTTTTTATTTTGGATATCATTTCTTAATGTGACAATCTCTGCTTCCAAATTGCCAATGATCTAGTCTCTTTCTTCTAACCATTCCTTGAATGCTTCTTCAATTATTTTTCCTTCTTCAACTTGAATTTTTAACTTAGTGATAATCTATTCTAGTTCTTCAGAGTTTGTACTTTGAGATTCCTCTTTTCATTTTAGTTCTTCCTGTAGTGACTTGTTTTTCTTCTTTTCCCTTTTTATAACTTCTATGGAACTCATCAATTCTTCCCTGTAGTTAAATTTTGCCTCTTCATATTATTCTTCAGTTCCTTCTTCATAGAAGTATTCTACTTCCATGAATAGAACCCTATCTGTCTCACTTCCACTGTCTCCATCATCGTCTGATGAGGTGCTAACTTATTTTGTGCAATATCTTTTCTTGAAAAATTTCTTTTTGGTTTTATTGTCTTTGTACATTTATTTTTTATTTGAATCATCTTCTTCGTTTATTTTCTTTTTATTATGGGAACATTTGTTAGAACAATGAGCAATACCATCATAATTAAAAAAATCAATGGAATATTACCTCTATATTTTCCATTGGTTCTCTTTTTCAGTCTTCTGATGAAGTTGGCTACTTCTTCATCATCTTCTGAGATGTCACTGTTGTTGCTGTCTGAGTTTTCCTGTTGCTTTCCCTTTTTATTTGACTTCTTTGATGCTTTGAATGATGCTTATTTTGTAACTAAATTCTCCTGTTTAGTTCTCATTTCATACGCTATGAATATTCCATGTAGCTAATCCATGCTTATTGAATCCATATCTGTTCTTTCTTCTAGTGTTGAGATCTTCGGATAAAATCTCATCGAAAGAGATCTTAGTACCTTTTGAAAAATTATAGATTCATTAACTTCTTCTGCCAATCCTCTAATTTCATTCACTGTTTTATCAACTTGAAAAAATTAAGCTACAATATTCTCATCTTCCTTCTTCTTAAGATGTTCAAATTAACCTCTGTAAGTTTGAAGCTTTGTTGCCTTGACTTTTGCATCTCCTTCATAAGAATTATGAAGTTTGTCCCAAATATCCTTTGCGGAGCTGCAATGCATGACCTTGACATATACCGAATCACCAAGACCATTCATAAGAGAATTGTTTTCTTTTGAATTATTCATACTAAGTTTCCTTCCATTGTCATTTGTTGGCAGAATGATTGGTTCTTTATATCCATCTACAACTGATTTCCAAACCTCAAATCCTTGGGCTTGTACATATGTTTTCATCCTTCTTCTAAAGAATGCATAGTTTTGTCCATCAAACAATGGTATTCCATTTTTATACATATTGTTTCTCTCCATTATCTACCTTACAGTGGTTAAAGTAATTCTCGAAGGAACATGCTCTGATACAAATTGTTGGATTACTGAGAGTGGGGGTGAATCAGTAATAGAGTTTTTTAATCCTTTTAACCACAATATGTAAGTTTTATTTATTTTTATGATCAATATACCATTATCATTCAACAAGTGTAGAGTAAATAAGCTATAAACATTGAACAATCATACACATACACAATACACCAATATTTTTACATGGAAACCCAATGCAGGAGAAAACCACAAAATGATTTTTCTTATATGTCTTTAAGAATTACATTCATTGGAAGCACCAACTTCATTTGTTCTCTAGCTGCAACTGGAAGGAGGATCTGACCCCCTTATATTTTCAAGCTACAACTTGAGGGAATCTTCAACTCCCCAATTCTCTGGCTAAAACCAAAAGGAGTCTACAACCCCTATGTTCTTTGGCTACAACCAAAAGGTGTCTACAACCACCTATCCTTGCCCCATCCTACTGCCCTGAAATATAAGTGTGAAATGATGAAAGCACTACCACACTATCACTGTGAGATAAACCACTATTAACCTGTACCAATTTGTACCCAAAACATGTAACCAACATGTGCTACTGAAATGTAACCAACCTATACCTGTACTCAGCCCGTGCCAACAAAATCCAATAGGTACGTGACCTGTATATGTTGCAGATCGTGTATGTATTTTCCCTGTATATATTACAACCTACATATGCACATGGATTGTCTATACTGCAGCCTGTATACACCTTCAAAAATCTAGGGTTTTCACCATTTTTGAAACTTCAAACACTTTTCCGCCTCTATCACACCAACCTGCAACCTATCAATGTGTCTTATCTGTAGTTGTTCCCTATGCATACATCATATTATACATCCCTTAACCAAGTTCATCTATGCCTCTCTTTTCATGTGGAATACATGTGTGTACAATCATGAACAAGTGTAATAATCCTCACATGGACTAGACATCAAACCCTTACTAATATGCAACCTCAAACTTCACAAACAACTTCACAACTTCATCACAACCAAAAACTCCCTCAACCATGTACCAAGAAATACTAGCTATGTCTCAACACTTGAACCAACAGGATGTACCAAAGAATAATACCAACTTTAATACCCTAAGACCGAGCCTCAACTGAATTGTAAACATGTTTTATAGGTTGGTGAGCCAAGTGATTATAAGCTAGGAGGCTTATGTGATGATTAGGTTGAAGATCCCAGATGCTATAGGTCAGTGAGCCTATTTTTGTATATGTAAACACTCATATCATTAATATTAATACATCATTTCATGTAGACCGACCACGATAAAAGAGTATGGGGGACTAAGCTCCACTAGGAAGGGAAATGGAGGGCTAGGAGACTAGGAAAAAGGCTAAGCTTGAGGTCTTAACTCCAAAAGAATATTATATTATTATTCCCTAAAGACTATGGTGAGGATAATTATTTTATCCTAAGTCTCATGGAAGAAGGAATGAATCACAAGTGGAGATAAAACGAGTTGTGGGAGAGCCATGTGTCAAACATGGAGCATGCAAATATATGTGGAGAAATAAGTCTATTTTCCCATCTTTTCCCCATTCACGTGCTCAACCATTCTCCCCCAATGACCCTTGCATTTCACCTCATACTGACCAGTGACTCCATAGTTCGACCTCTCTAACCTTGAAGTTGTACGTGGTACTTTTATTGGGGCCATTAGAGTTCCTTAACTGAACTTTGTTGTTGACCATCATTGATACCTTTCCCATTATGTGAAACACCCTATTCCTTTCCTGAGTGTGGTTTATTCCACCACCTTTTTCATAATCCGTTTTCTATTGTTTTTTTAACCTGAGCCTGTAACTAGTTGCCTTAAGATCTGGTTTGAGGAGGTGGGTTGTTAGGCCTGTGGATTGAAGAAGTAAGTTGTCAGTCCTCTGACCAACTCTCTCTAGGTGAGAGAGGTTTCTTGGGAAGTTATTTTCCATAGGGAGCCCAACTGTAACTATAGTGCTCTGATAATTCTTGTCCAACCTGTTGCTGAAGCCTTGGAAGGGAAGTGGGGCAGTCAAAGGACTGTTGAGTAGAGAAGGGGAACACTTCCTAGGGTGGGATAGGAATGTGGGGAATGAGAGGATGTAGGATGTTAGTGTGAGTTAGCTCCTGGGACGAAATCCTTCCTGTTGACTGTGTAACTTCTTGTTGTCTCTGCCTATCCTAGGAATCCATTTACCCAAGTGGATTTTTGTCCCATCTTGGGGGTGACCCACTGCTAAGAGTGATGATCAACATGTTCTAAGGTTGGAAGGTTCATGGAAGGTTTGCATGAAGTTGGTGGTCTTCTATAAAAATATAAGTATCAATTATGTGTTCAATTGCATGCTGTGTATTTGTACATGTCTTATATTTATGAGTATTTCCTGTATATATTGTATGTATAGGCTTACTGTTAATTCTGCATTAATCTGTGTATTAGCATAATGTGTTGTTTGTTTAAGTTTTATATGTATGATGTTACACAAGAGTTTCTGTGTGGCATAGCCCAACAGGTCCATTGCTGGGTATGTTACAATTTTAAATATCAGAAACAAGAAAAGTTGAAAAAGTGGCAGTCCCCTGCCTGGGAGGCTCGGGGGTGTTACACCAACATACTAGTGTTGTATTTTTGTATATCTAGCTCATACCATAGATTCCATACAACCAAAATACTCTCTAGGGAAAAAATTAAGACTCCCATAACCATATCTCATGGAGATAATAACATCCAACTACACATAAGAATAATGCGTACCTTTTGAATCTGTAGATAGATCTGTTGTACACGATCACTGTATACCTTCATGGGAGATTGATTTCAAACTATGATAATCTAGTACCTTCAACAAATCAATATTTCATGGATTTTCCAAATGTATGTGCCATGCTATACTGTGATCCCGCATACGTACACATCCTTCTCCACTACATCTCCTGTACAATTGAAAAAGTAGTTTTTTTTTTTCAGTATTTCTGCAATTCAAAATTTTTCATCGTCAACCCTTAGTGCTACCTAAAAATTTCCTAACTTAATATGTGTCAATGAGTACCTACAATAAACCTTACACAATAATATATATTCATTGTGCTCAATAGGTGATAATAGGAGACCGTTCATCTCTTATTTATACTCTCCAAGTAACTTCCTCTAGGGCTTACCTACTAACCAACTTAACCCAACTTCCTTTTTTTAGGGATAACCCACTTCTAACCACTTTTATCCACAAATAGTAAACTCTCCACTTCTAGTTGCAACTTATTATTTTTTATTATTTTCTTATTTTAAAAACTTAACTCATGATTAAATCCTAGTTTCACCCACCTTGACTAGTCAACTTCTTCTAGGAGTTTCTACATTAATTTGACTTCTTTGACCTTCTAGAGGATTCTAGATAACTGAATATGGTTCTCCAACTTCACAAGGCCATAACACTCTAACCATGATAATTTATTTGATGTTCTACATATCATTGGAAATGGAATGACATGTATTGTTCGTATATAATAGTCTTACCTGCAAATATACTAATATTCATACCATTATACATCAAACAAACTTAAGTCCCTTAACTATCCTGTTGAGGCTACCAGAATATTCTACCGGTCTTGCTTCAACGGTTAACATAAATGAAATCCAACCCAATTAATAACCAATTTTGTGGTGGTGTATTTGGATGACATCCTCATCTACAACAAGAATTGGGTGGAACACTTGCAACATATTCAACAGGTTCTATACACTCTGCGACAACACAAGCTATATGCAAATTTGGAAAAAATATTCCTTCAGCATGGACATTGTCCAATACCTAGGATACATTGTTGATGAGCATGGGATGCATGTGGATCTTGCCAAGATCCATATCATTTGTGACTCGCCAACCCCAACCACACTCACTAAGATTCAGAGATTTTTAGACCTTGGAAATTTCTATTGCAGGTTCTTGTTGGGATTCTCCCATATTGCATGGGCCCCGAGCCAAGTAACCAGAGGTGGTGGTAAAAAAAATTTCATGTGGGGAATGTCATAAAATCTAGTGTTTGATGATTTGAAGTAGTTCTTGTGCTCAACCCTAGTGCTCTCATTATCCAATTTGCAACATCCCTTTAAGATAGAGACATATGTTTAAGACTATGCTATGGGTGTAGTTATCACTCAACACAGATACCTTGTGGCCTATCATAGTGAGACCTTATTATATTCCATCTGCAAATACCCTACTTATGAGAAAGAAATTTACTCCATATTGCAATATTGTTGCCAGTGGAGGCATGGCATTCTCTAGAAGGAGACATTTATCCACACTAATCATAAGCTTCTACAGTTCATGAATAAAAAAGGAAAATTGCAGAATGACATCCATCAAAAGTGTTCCACATACTTATAGCAATTCCATATCAACATCAAGTATAAGACATGAAGCACCAACCACGTCACTTATTTCCTCAACCTCCCTCCAATTGTAGTACTCACCACGATGTTAAAATCTTATGACCATGAGAGCTGCAGATGGCCCCAACTCTATGAGAGAGATCCTGACTTCAACACCACCTACCAGATGCTGGTTGAAAACACATCTGTCACATATTTCCATATTTATGATGGGTTACAGTGCCATCTGGTCCATCTCTGTGTTCCATAAAGTGAGTGAGTGAAGCTAATTTAGGAATCCCACTATATTTGGGTGCTAAGGACACTTCGACGTAGAAAATACAGTGGTAGTGTTGCAACAACATTTTTATTGGCTGAAACTTTGACATGATGTCAACGAGTATATTAGGTCTTTCACTACCTACACAATTTCGAAACCAACCATTAAGAAACAAGGTATGTACACCCATATGAATACTCCTGAAAGGCCCTGGAAATCCATCTTGATGGATTACATGCTGGGCCTTTCTTCAACAAAGCGGGGAAATGACTGTGTTTTTTTGGTGGTTGACCATTTTTCTAAAATGGAAATTAAGGCCGCTTGCAAGAAGAGAATCATAACAGAGGCCATTTCCAATCTCTTGTTCGAATGAGTGTGGGTACATTTTTGGATACCAAAAACAATCATCTCAGATCTAGACATCCAATTCCTTAACAAATTTTGGTCAAGCCTTTGGTCACTGCTGGATGCCAAGCTCACCAAATCCACTGCCTTTCACCCCCAGATGAATGTCCAAACCAATTTCGTCAACCGGATGATCATGCATATCCTACGCATGTACAATTCCAAGCATCCCCACACATGGGCTGAGAGTCTTCCCTATGTTGAACACAATTACAACAGAGCCATACATAGGTCAACCGACCACAATGCCTTTCAGGTGGGGTTGGGATTTAAACCATTGGGTCCCATTGATGTTGCACTACCCCTTACGACCACCGAGGAAGACTCACCCCATGCTCAAATTGAAGATGAGAAAGTTAGTTGGTTCATTGAGTAGATCCAACACATCTTCCAACATGTTCAGGATATGTTATAGAAGTCTAATGCCAAGTACAAGCAACACCATGATCAACACCAGGTGCCACACAAGTTTTAGGTGGGAGATAAAGTTTGGATGCACTTGCAGAAAGAACGCCTTATGGGGCCCCATTATAAGGTTCATCCACTCTGCTATGGACCTTACACCATCACCAAGGATGTGGCTAACAATGATTTTCATCTCAACATTCCCCCCTTCCTTGGATTGCACCAAATATTTAATGTGGACCTCCTTTGATCATATTTTTCACCATTATTGGACAACTCAAAGATAGCAGAACAATTGAAACCAACAAAGCTCAACCCTTTTTGCATGGAATAGGAATCCACTGATCATATTGTAGACACAAAGGTCAAGGGAACTCACCAACAGAGGATCCAACTTTATCAAGTTGTCAAAGAAGGACAACTCTTGCACCAAGGAAAGTGGCTTACCCTGGGACAAATTCAACAGAAATTCCCTCATATGATGGGGGAAGTCAATGCAATTGATACCATTTCTTCCTAAGGGGGGAGGATTGATTCAAGTGGATATCGATGGTCAGCCACCTATTCCAACTGGATCACATGCAGTTTTCATTTTGGCAATTATTTTCCTAGCTTTTCGGGTCTTGAACTTTCGAGGTCATTTTGAGGCCCTAAACAACGTTTTTTGGGCTTGCCACAATCACACTAATGAAAAAGTCAAAGTGTGACAACATAATCTGTATTCCTTAGATAAACCTTTCCAATAGGCTATTGTGTGCCTAAAACAAATATCATATGCAAAAGTTACGAACCAAGGAAGTTGATATACCAACTTACCCCAATACGGCCCACATGAATTTTGGTGTTTCATCTCCTAGGGTTAGGTTTTTGGATGTCTAGGGTTTTGTCATTCATGTTTGATGTAAAAAGGCCTTTGGATGCTTCTTGTACTCATCTTCTTGTGAATGAGCGCAACTGTCACATCTCTTCTCAGAGATAAGCCACCACCATTCTAGTAAGCTTGTTTCAATCTGCATTTTATAGCTTCAACATATTTCTTTATTGAATAGAATCCAAGTTTCATTATATCTTTGCTATTGTTCATTGTATCTCTGTGTTAATAATATAGATTTGTATTAATTTAGTTCTTCTATGTTTCTCTTCAGAGATAAGCTACCTCATTCTAACTAGTTTATGTTATACATTGTTTTTCTATTTTATTCATTAATGAAGTTGGTTTTCATTGTATTTTTGTATTTCTTCTATATCTTATCTCATTTCCTTCTCAAAATAATCTGGATCAGTGGTATTATAGTAGTTTGCTCCATGTCATTTCTCAGAGCATGTCCCTGATGAGGTCAAGGTATATATAGTTGGGTCTCGATCTAGTTTCACTTCAAGATTACCACCCTCACTAGCCAAAGCGACCTCCCATGGCGGAAGAAAAGTGATATGGCAGGTAAGGATATGATTTCAAGACGTTTCTTGAGGAATCCCTTGCACGATAGAGGTACGAGATGATGGACAAATTTTCCAAGATCCTTCAACGACTATCAATGGTGACTAAGGCATCTTCAATAAACAACCATTTCATAGGTGTGATACCTTTCAAGGTAAAATAATTTTTTTATATCCCCTCATTTGAAGTCCAAATAGATGCATATGCTTTGGATAAATGGATGAATATGATGGAAGGGTATTACTCTAAACAAAAACATTTTGACGGTGAAAATATCAAGTGTGTGCTCCTTAAATCCCTTCCCCATGTTACAGCTTCGTGGGAAGGTTACTGGGAGAGGCACACCAAAAATGAATCTACACCATTTGGGAGAAAACCCACCTAGGCAGCCTTTGTGGATTCTCTCAAGGAGGAGTTATACCTTGTTGGAAGCTAAGATGAACAATATATGATATGGATGACTCTGCATCAAGAAAGAGACTAGTTGGCGCTAGAGTACATTAACATCTTCCATACCTTATGGTCAAAGTTGGATATCAGAGACTCTAAGTGGCACTTGTTTATAAAGTACCGCAATGGCCTACATAGGTACATCCAAATACAAATGGATTTCTTGGACATCTCCTCACTAGGAGATACTTGTCGATATGCAGTCAAAATAGAGAATAAATTCAAGAAATAGAGTAATAAGGAGTTTAGGTATGGAAATACACCATAATAGAAGCATGGAGAAGGAAACCCTAACGAAGGGAAAATCAAGGAGAGTCAATCTTAAGACAATCAGTCCAAGCTACCAACTAAGAAGGGTAATGGGGATTCGAAGAAGGACACTAAAAAGTGGTGTGAGTTCCACAAAATATTTTGGCACAACAACGATGAATGTCACTTGAAACAATCATTGGTGGCCAAGATCAAAGAAAAAGAATCAAAACATGACTTGGAATATGATTTAGAGAAGAATAAAGGGAAATGGATCATCAATGTAGAACCCACTTCTACCATCAAAACCACAACAATCCAACTAGATGAACCATTGGATATTGAGGAGGGGAAGTGCCTCTTCCATTTACGGATGTGGGTGAAGGGGACCTGAATCAATTTCATTTTTGGAAACAAGAGTTAGAATAACCTGATATTAGTTTATTTCTTTAAAATAATGAAGCTTCTGACAATTCCAAACCCCCAATCGTACACCATCGAATGGTTGAGCAGGGTATGAGATATTTGCGTCAGCCAAAAATGTTTCCTACCCTATGACATCAAGGCCGTCAAAGATGAGGTACTGTGTGATGTTTCCCCACTTGATCTCCATGATGTTATTTTAGGACAACCATACATGTAGAAATGTCATGTTGTTTGTGAGTCTCGACCCCATAGTATCATTGTTACTCGAAGAGGTTAGCTCTATAGGGTACCAGAGGTATTTCTGACTACTACCATTTAATTTGTCTTGGAAAAAAATTATGCAAAGTGATCTCTCAGAACAGAAAGTTTTCCATCTTCACTATCCAGTCAGAAGGTGAACAAAAGGTCACTACGACCACTATAGCCTTGGCCGAAGAACTTTATATATTTTAGAAGTAGGTCGACAACATTGTAGAGGAGCACAAATATATTTTTTCGCCTATGGGGGTGCCTCTGCAGTGCTAAGTCAAGCATTACATTGACTTGGTGCCCAATGCTCCCTTACTCAATGGTCCAATATATAAACACTCCCTTCCAGAAAATGAGAGTCCTCCATATGTTCAACATAGATATAATAGATCCCTTTATAGCTCTATTGGCCACAATTCTTTTTAGGTGTTCTTGAGGCTCCAATCATTATCGTGCATTGATATAGCTCTTCCTGTTGCATCTTATTTGACATAGTCCTCCCACACTTAGAACAAGGTGGATTATGCATCCAGATTTGTTGAATGGATCCAACACCTCCAACAATAATTTCATGACATCCTTGAATAGGATAATACCAAGTACAAGCAAGAAACACACTTCAACAATGCAAGAGTCTCACCAAGGTCTGTATTCAAAAAAAGTTTCCCCATATCCCGAGGGAACTTGACGAGATGGGGAACATTTCTTCCTAATGGGGGGGGGGGAATGATCTAGGAGGATATTGGTGGCTATCCACATTTTCCATTGAATCAACATTTTCAAGCCTATTGTTTTGATAAACCATGATATTCACCCTTTTGATGGGGAATGTAACATAATTCCATCTCCATTTGTTAATTATAGACATCATGTAATGATTTCCTAGTGGCGTTATTTACATTCCTACAACATAATGTTAATGCACTGGATCCCATTAGAACTGCGCAATTAAGCGCACTCGCGCTAGAATTTTACTGGGATGGGTGACCGCCTCAAAAGTACTAGTGTTTTACATGCCTATGGTAATTTGTAAACTTAGACCAATTTATCCCACATGCATCATAGGAATTATTTTCCACTCACTCTCTTATATATAATTGAGGTGAAGGAAGTTATTTAAGAAAGAAATGCAGTTTGTTGTAAATCTTGTTGCTAATAAAGCATAGTCAACATCTCTTTCTCTTTAGAGATAAGCTACCCAATTCTAGCCAATTTGTGTTTTACAATGTTTTGCTATTTTATTCATTAATATAAGTTGGGTTTCACTATATTTATGTGTTTGTACTATGTTTTCATTTATATCTCATTTATTTATCAACATAATCTGTATCGAACATTCTCAGTTTCACTTCTTCCTAACCCAACTCTAAGATGACCGAAAAATGATCAAAACATCGAACAACCCCAACCTAAGAACAATACAAATCTAATACCTAAAGTAATGAGTGATGAGAAATAAATTGGCCGAGATGTTTCGAAACCTCGTATCCCCCTTCTTAGTTGTTACTCCATGTAGGCTTAAGAATAATTGGCTTGAAATCAACTACACCATCTCCCTCCAACTTATCTAGAAACAAGCATGCCAAATTATCTTCACGGGATGTGGGACCCTGAATATCCTCCTTGCTTAAGGTAAAGTTTAGGTCTATGCCAATTATTAAATTCTCTATCTTTAAATATCTCATACCAAATAGTTGAGTACATAAGGATTATTTCCCATCATATGTCCTATATAATTTAAGTATGGTGAACTTGAGGCCCAATTAATTGCTAAGAAATTCCACTTCCAGAAATGAAAAAATGGAGAATACATTAATGTCATCACACTGAGATGAAATGCCAATAATAATCCCCCTAGACATACCAACAAAATCCACCACAGACAAGTGCCAATCCGGGAAAACATTTCCTAAATTAGAGATTAGTGGGTCACTTCATCCCATTGACTCCTGAATTAAAACAATATCCATTTTTTCTAAGTCAAAAAAATGTCTCAGAGAGAGTTTCTTGGACCTCCCCCCTAGACCATGCATATTAGCTGACATTATTTTTATGAGGTCCCTACTCGAGGGACTATCCTTGCTCTAATAACCCTAGACATGAGTCATTTTATTCCTTGAGAAACTTCACGTGAAGACTCTTGTGCATGCCTTAGGGTAGAGTTACATCCTACCTTGACATGGCCATCCTACTTATGAATGCACCAACCTAATCCCCCCGATTGCTACTAGATTTTACTGGGATCCTATGATATTAATAGATATGGATCATGACTCGAAGATGTAGATAAGAAACCCAAAGTAGTGAAAACATTAGCGTTCTACGAAGGATAAGAGGCACCAACACCATCCTGAATAGGATGCACTACCCATGGACCACCCCCTTGATCCTATAATGAATTATACTGACAGAGCTCTCCCTCTAGGGAAATAAGAATTGATTCTCCTTTGACCTCATTTAAACTAGAACATGAGAGGACTGGCTCATAAACAAAATTATGAATATGAGGACAAAATAATTTCTAGAGTATCAAGCCATCATAGAGCTAGAATAGAAGAGAGCATCCAACTTGTTCCATTAAGCTGATGAAAGTTCAAAGTCAAAACCAAATATATAAACATGAGCATTGAAACCTTCTTCTCAGGAATGATTAAAAGGAATTTTTAGTGTAAATTATCCCACACAATGACCATTTTATGAAATTTCCGACACATAACCCAAAGTCGGATTTAAATATTTTGATTCATCCTCTCCAATAAACACTTTATCATGAACCACAAATCCTATGGCTTTTAGTGAATCTTGAGACTTCATGGAGTTGAACACATTTTTCTTCTCCCGCTCCTGAGAAATCTTTCGAAAAGGAAGAGTGCACTCAGCCATGCCATGGCAAACCCCGTGGCATATTGAGCACTATAAAGGGACATTGATGCAGTCTAAAATTTATGTGTAGCTCCTGTTAGTAACTAGACATACTACCACCTTTTATCCTTAATTTTTTCCATTCCATAAAAACCAACACGTCTTAACACTTTTTGTTTTGGTTGGTTGCACCTTTTTATACTTGATACATCTCTCTCGTGGGTGTGTTTTGCTCTGTTTTAAATAATTTTTCATTTTCTTCTTTAGGATAGTTTGAAATTACTCATGGAAAAGAATGTGTCACATCACTATGATTATTTCCTATTTCCAAATCGATACATTTACCTATCTATCAAACACAAAACAAAGTTGCTACCAAAATAAAACTATTTTGTTAGCACATGAGAAGTCAATTTTCAAACGTGCTGCAAATCTGAGGATCGTGCCAGCAAACCAGAGATCATGCCAAAGGATTGTGAAAATGGTTATGGTACTCAAATGTGTCATGTTTAAATTATTGCTTGATCCCTCTGCATAATAACTTGGATCAAATTCTGTTGACATTTCAAATCCAAATATCGGGCCACGAATTTGTTCATGCAAATTGATGATTATTTCATTTTGAAGTTTTTGAAATAAAAGGAAGCTTAACACTATATTCAATTCAATTATTCTTTCAACTTTTTTTCTATACAGGTATTCTCAGAAACCCTAGGAAGGAGAAAACCATATTTTTTACAGGTTTAGCCAATATCGTAATCAGTTTGGATGATCCATAGTGAACAATATCCCCAAAAAAGGGAGGGCACATTATTAGATTGGATCCTGAAGGAATTGAGATACTCCAAGCATACCCATAAATTATGGAGAAGTTCATACAAGGGGAATGGTTTCAATTTTGCTACAAATTCCAGAGGAACCATGAAGGAATTTTAAATCTTTTTGCCCGTAATTTTTATGTCTTTCAAAATCGAGTGGGATATGTCTTTATGGATGTGACAAATCATTCAAATGAAATAGCTTGTCATTTTTCTGTTACAGGAGAAATATCGTGGAAGAAGAATAAACTTCCTATAGGTCTTTGTAATCAATTTCTAGTGGAAGAGCATCACAACCTAGACTGGAGTCAAGGCACACTAGATCAAGCAAGATAACACATGTGTTACAACAAGGAACAAACAAAGATGTAAGAAAAAAATCATATCAACAACACATCATCGAAGTTGGTGTCCCAGAGGTAAAATAAACAGAAAAACATCTAACTTCATTCAGTTTGGAGCATGAGATAAACAAGATCAAAATACTTATACCTTTCCTTGAACTAATGAATAATGAATCTTTTAGAAAATAATCTCGAAGCTTTTGCAGCCTTCTTCTCATGTTACTTTTTTCTGATATAATAAATATGGAAGATGAAAACCCTTCGATCACTATTGGTCCCCATATTGAAGATAAAAGCAACAAATTTATGAGCTTGAAATGCATAATTGAAGGCTACAAAAGAATGTTCAAAAAATTTCAGGAAAAGTATAGAAAAAAAGACTCAGGAAGAGGAACACCAAACTGTATTAGAGAAATGATGTTTGTAAAACCAAACTGAAACAGGGGATACTTCTAAAAAATAGAGTTTCAAATGCATAATAAATGTTTACACTAGGGTTTCAACTGTTCAATCAAGTAGGGGGAAATAAACATGAGCTACACTCAACATTTACATCTCAAGAATATGCCCATGTTGCAAGAATGCATAATGTAATGATGGACATACGGCCCGCTCAAAACTAATTACAACAGAATTTGAAAAAGATGCAGAATTTTCCTGTAGGTGATTGTTCTAGAAGCCAACTTCTAACGAGTCTCCCAAGCAAAATGTGAAGAATTAGTAAAATCCATTCGAAACCCACTTTCAAACTAGACCAAATTAGGTGACAAGTGAGCCATTAATTGAAAAATTAAACCATTTAGGAGGTATCGATGGATCTATGGGGATGATTTTTCCAGATTTTCTGATTTTTCCTGATTTGCTAACTTTTTCTAGATTTTCCTAGATTTTCGATAGTTTCCACTTCATCAGTTTGACTTGTCCTTGATGATGGGAACTATATTGTTATAATGCAATGCAGATCATGTTTTTTAGACAGATATTAGGACTCAATAAAAAATGTATCTATATGTTAGGATATGATGTAACCAACTCTATGTATAAGGGGAAACTTAGATGACAGAGTTAGGGGTTCAAGTTTTGTGGGGCTAAAGACATATTGTCCTGGATTGTAATTCCTAGGTTCTACCATATTTTGAACTCAATGGAAAAATCATTTTGATGGTTAGACTTTCTCATCTTTGTGTTAAACGTCTTCTGTTTAGCTTGAATACATTTGAATATTTTGCAAAGCATCTAATTTATCTTGTTCTTGTTGAATGTTAGTAAATATTTTACTGTTTACTCACTTGCTACAAGATTTGTGTTCAAGCATTTATTTCTTGTTTCTGAATGATATTTAGGATCAATAATCTTCTTCGTAAGTGAATAGATGGTGAAATTGCAATTTCATTTTTCTTCCATTTTATATCACATTATCTAGTTGATCAAATTGAATTCCATTGACTAAGTGAATGTGGTTAAAACTAATTTTGTGACAAGAAAATTATATTGTCCAATTCATCCACTTCTTGACCCATAAAACAACCTATAAACCAAAAAATACCTACAAACATAAACCATTGCAATAACTAAGGTGCCCTAGCTTTCCCTTAGCAGTCAAGGAAAACTTTAGGGACTAACAACTCCTATCTCCCAACACGAACTACATGGTTTTGAAAATTCCTTTGCATGGATCTAGAGAAACCAAAATACATAATTACAACAATTGTTTTCATACCTCATTTATATAGAGATGAAGGTAACCACATGTCTCCA
>ML805650.1:16637-35447 GCA_009831015.1 Picea engelmannii
CCTAATTTTCTTTCAAAGTACACAATTTGGTTGACGCAAGTTTTAAGTTTTCATCAGTCTTTCTTCATTTTTCTTTCAGGTTCTACATTAATGTATATACAATGTATCTGTGTCATAGTTGTGATGAAAAATCCCTCTTTTTCATCGATTACTTAATCAACGCCATAAAAATACTCCCTTGCAGTACTAGATGCGAGGACGTGTGTAATGTCGAACGAATTTTACAAGGAACGGAAATTGTACTAGGACTAGACACCGACAACAGTGACCAGTGAATGGGGCTAACGTTGGAATTTTTTCAAACTGTTTCTGTATGCACTGAAATTTGACATGGATAGATTATTCACATTCCTTAACGATATGGGAGGGTTTCTGGACTCAAATTTGACTCACACATTCACTTTCCTCCATCAATTCATCATGTAAACCATAAACCCTATTTTTCTTTCAAAGTACACAATTTGGTTGACGCAAGTTTTAAGTTTTCCTCAGTATTTCTTCATTTTTCTTTCATGTTCTACATTAATGTATATACAATGTATCTATGTCATAGTTGTGATGAAAAATCCCTCTTTTTCATTGATTTCTTAATCAACACCATAAAAATACTAGAGGCGGGCAACAATGACATGTGAATGGGGCCAACGTTGAAATTTTTTCAAACTGTTTCTGTATGCATTGAAATTTGACATGGATAGAATATTCACATGCCTTAACGATATGGGAGGGTTTATGGACTCATATTTCACTCACACACCCACTTTCTTCCATCATCATATCATCATGTAAACCATAAACCTTATTTTTCATATGTTCTAGTAGATATGTTAATGATTCCAAATTTCATATTTGTATTTGACTCAAGGTCCAACAAGCTTGCAAAGTATCAAATTTTAATTTCAAGTTGATAAACCAAATATGAAATGAATCTAAGCATCATTTGATATCGTCGCAAGAGAGACTGATGCAGGAGCATCATAAGCAAGCGCAAGTGGAAGACAACTGGATATGCACCAGTGCGCATTTTGAAGACATTTTGAATTTTAAAAGATGAAACTTTAATGTAATAGCTGGAAGGATGTAATAGCTCTTAAATGTTTGGGGATTGTAATGCAGATCTTGAGTGTTGCTCTCATCTGCCGGTTGTAGGCATTTAATGTAATGAATGCAAAGTAGACGTAGGCTTTAATTTGATTAGATAGCTTGAGGATTGTAGGAGGGAAAACTCAAGAAAGGTCCCTCGTATGTATTGTCTTGTATTATTATTCTCATAGTAGTTAGTAGTTGTAGAGAAAGAGAGCATTAGAGAGTAGAGAAGAATAGAGATTGTAGAAGTTGTATGAACAGATAGCTATTGCTATTGAATCCATGTACAGAAGCAATTGAATTAATATAAGAATGCTTGATCCAATTTCATGGTGTATCATGGTTACTGTTTACATCTCTTGAATGGTATGTTTATAGTTCGTTTATATGCTTTGTTTGCATTTGTTTCAATGTTGTGTGTGTATCAATGATTTCATGTTGAATGTATGAAGTCCGTGAGAGGGAGAGTGTAAGTTTCAATTATTTCTCTTCCCGATAGTTCCTGTAAGGAGTGCAGTGAAGGTCCGCAAGGAGTGCGTTGACGAGATTCTGAGTTTCACCTCAGAAAAGATCAAGAGGGATACCATTGTTCTTATACCAACGAAAGTGCAAGTATAGCATAGAGTTGTGAAAGGTGTGAGCAAGCCAGGTTGAAATCTTAGACTTCTCCAACCAAGTGAGTGGTTAAAGAATGTCTGTCGCAAGGAGTGCGCAGAGTTGGGAGATATCAGATAATCAGAGATTATCGTGAAGGCCATAAGGAGTGTGCGCAAGAATCCCTTAGAATCCTTGAGTTTGCAGTGAGAACCAAGCTCAGGAGGGATAGAGACTTAAAAGAGTTTGAAGGAAGGACGAGGTTTGTAGTCACCTCATAGAAATCAATCTCAGGAGGAAAGACGCCAAGTTATTTGGCCAGGAAGTATCGAAAACCTGAACGGACGGTGGAAACTCTTGGAGGGAGAAACACCGATACCCGTGGACCGTTAGATTCAGTGGAGTTGCAGGGAGGATAAGTCGAGATTATTTCCACACTCGCAAGCTTAGGGGAGATAGCAATTGTCGTATCTGAAGGGGCAAGAGCTGTTGATTTGGTGCCTTGAATATCAACATTTTGGGAGTCGGGAGTGTGGAGGAAACAACTACCCAGAAGTTGCGATACGCAAAATCCTGACGCGATCAGGAACGTTGATCATGGAAAGAACCCAGGACCGTTGATCTGGCATAAGCGGTCATCGCGAGTTTGGATTTTGGAAGAAGAGGAGAGGGCCATTTCACAAACCCCTGATATGCGAAATTCAGACACGATATGGACCATTAATCGCAGGAGGCATTGGGGCCGTTGATCTGTGGAGAAGAAATATCACGATTTCGGATGTCGGGCGAAGGAAGGAGAGCTACATTGCAAACCCCTGACACGCAAATTCCCGACGCGCTCGAAGGTTGCACCCCTGGTCACAGCTGAGGGTCACATCAGGAGGACTTAAGGGTGGAGCTAGAGACCGTTAACCCATTTTGGGATTTCGAGACTCGAAGAAGTCAAGTTGCTTTGCAACGAAATTCCTGACATCATGAAACACAATGTGCCCTTTTGGGGTTAAGCCTGTGGTCACGCCAGTGGTCGCGTGGATTGTAGACTCACTCTTAGTGCTTGTTCACGCGTGTGGAGTTCGGAAAAAGGACCTATGGTCGCATGATAAGAAGGTTCCAGTAGGAACCAAGGAGCCACTTCGGCTTGGGAATTGGAAGATCTAAAGGACAGGAGGTCAAGCAGACCCTGCTAAGGTGGGGGTCTATGTCAGGTGGTATCAGAGCTAACAACTCTTGTTTTCTGTAGAGGAAAGACAGAGGATAGTTGTGATTTGAATTCTGCGTGGACAAATTTAAATAATGCCGCCAATAAGATGTCAAGAGAGGTCGATGCATGACCCATCCATGGAAAGGGAAATGAGAGAACTTCGTGCTCGATTGGATGCTATGGAGATAGCACAGAGGAGAACACCTGATGCTGGAGATGTCAGTGAGGATGAAAATGATAATGAAGCTGGAGCCGGAGAAGAAGAACTTGCAGTCGAAGATGCTGCAAAAGAACGTTTATTCAAAGCTATTGTAAGGATAAGTGCCAGAGCAAAAATGGATATTCTGATGTATGAAGGCAACTTAGACATTGAGGAGCTGCGAGATTAGTTTAGAGCTTTGGATAAATACTTCGACTACGAGAATATCGAATAAGATAAGAAGGTTAAGCATGTTATCACTAGACTAAAAGGGCATGCAACACTTTGGTGGGATGAACTTCAGGTTGATAGGTGTTGCAAAGTCAAACAAAGAATCAAAAGCTGGGACAGGATGGTCACCAAGATGAAAGCCAAATTCATACCTAGGGATTATCAAATCAATCTGTTCTGGAGAATGCATAAATTGAGACAGAAAGGGATGACAGTGAAGGAATACACTGATGATTTTTACAGGATAAACATCAGAGCTAGTCATCATGAGAGTGATGATGAAAAAGTCACTAGATACATGAATGGCCTGAGGTATGAGATTCAGGATGAGATGAGCATGGTGACAATCAAAACTGTAGAATATACTTATCAGATTGCTTCAAAGGAAGAAGAGAAATTGAACCGAAAGCAAGGTCAAAGGGGAAGAGGTAGAAGTCAGAGCAAAGGCAAGGTCATTGCCCAGGACAGAGTATAGAAGCCTAAGGATGAAGAGAAGAAGCCACATAACCACCCTGAAAGGGGAGGAAGTTCACAGGGACGACAATATGCCGATAGGAATGCTTTTCCTTGAACAAGAGGAAGAGGAAGAGGCAGAGGAGGTGAAGTTAAGTGTTTTTTCTGTGGAAAGATCGGACACAAATCTTGGGAATGTCCAGATAGAAAAATATATGGAGGAGACGAAGCTCACATTTCATAAGTGCAAAGGTGAAGTGTTGAGGCAGAAGATGAAAAAGGTGGAAATTCCTTAATGATGAGGAAAATTCTCTTGAAGCCAGAGAAAGAGATGGAGAATCCAGTCTAGAGGAATAGTTTGTTTAGGACTGCTTGCAAGACCAAGGATAAGGTATGCAAGGTAATAGTTGATAGTGGAAGCATGGATAATATAATATCCATAGAGATGGTGGAAAATATCGAATTGGAGACAGTTGCACATCCAAGCCCATACAAAGTTTTGTGGTTGCAAAAAGGACATCAGGTAACTATCACTAAACAATGTTTAGTTGAATTTAAGATAGGGGGATACCGAGATGAGATATTATGTGATGTTATTTCCATGGATGTATGTCATATTTTGTTGGGGAGGCCTTGGAAATATGACAGAAATATTATTCATGATGGAAGAAAGAACACATGCACTTTGGAAAAGAATGGTAGGACACATATGTTGCTGCCAATCGAAGACAAGAGGGTGAAAGCAGAAGCAAGCAGTACTATACTTCTCATGAGTGGGAAGGAACTTCTGGATGAATTCAAGAAAGATGAAGAAATGTAGTTTGTTGTGGTGAGAAAACCTAGAGTCATTTTGACCAGTACTTTAGTAGATGATCTATTGGAGGAAATTCAGGAACCGCTGGATAATTTCGCTGATATAGTGGTGGACGATTTGCCTTGTTCGTTGCTACCCATCAAGATCATAATTCATCACATTAACCTTATACCAGGAGTGAGTTTTCCAAACAAAGCAGCGTATAGATTGATGCTGCAGGAGAATGAGGAAGTCAAGAAGAAAGTCTAGGGTTTGATGGAAAAGGGATTGATTAGAGAAAGCTTGAGTCCATGCGCTGTACCAATAGTGTTAAGTCCGAAGAAGGATGGCGAATAGAGGATGTGTACAGACTTGAGGGCTATAAAAAAATCACCATCAGGTATAGATTTTGTTTACCCAGGATGGATGACTTGATGGATTGCTTCAGTGGGGCAAAGTTTTTTTCAAAAATTGATTTGAAAAGAGGATATCACTAGATTAGAATGAGGGAAGGTGATGAATGAAAGAGAACATTCAAGACGAATGAAGGACTGTATGAACGAATTCTTGAAATATTTCTTTGGGAAGTTTGTAATTGTGTATCTTGATGATATATTGATCTTTAGTAAGACTGAGGAAGAACATCTGAGGCATTTAGCTTTAGTAATGAGGAGGTTGCAATAAGAGAAGTTGTTGATAAATCTGAAAAAGTCATATTTCATGAAGACGAAACTCATTTATTTGGGTTTCGTGATCTCTTCGAATGAGTTGAAGATGGATCCTGAAAAGGTAAAGTGATCAAAGATTGGCCGTCTCCAAGTAATATCTTTGAAGTCAGAAGATTCCATGGACTAGCCAGTTTTACATGAAGTTCATCACAAATTTTAGTGGGATTTGTGCGCCAATGATGGACACTGTCAAGAAAAGACACAAATATTTTCATTGGACAGAGGAAGCAGAAAGAAGTTTCAAGTTGTTAAAGGAGAAGATAACTGAACAACTAGTTCTGGTTCTGCCATATTTCAATAAAGCATTTCAAGTTAGATGTGACACAAGTGGATTCGTGATTGGAGCAGTCTTAAATCAAGACAATAGACGAGTCGTATACTTCAGCGAGAAGTTGAACGAGACCAAGATGAAATATTCCACATATGATAAAGAGTTTTATGCAGTCATACAGGTGATGCAGAAGTGGAGGCACTACTTGGTTCCGAAGGAGTTCGTTTTGTATAGCAACAATCATGCCTTACAGTTTATAACCAGACATGAAAAACTGAACCAAAAACATGCAAAATGGATTGAATTTATGCAGAACTTTACTTTTGTTATAAAGCACAATTCCAGGACTGCTAACAAGGTTGTTGATGCATTGAGCAGAAAATGTTTGATTCTGCAGGAGTTTTGAGTGAAGACCTTAGGTTTTGATAGCCTTAAGAAAATGTACATAGATGATTTAGATTTCAAGGATGCTTATGAAGCATGCAAGAATCCTGTTCTAAGAGATAGAAGCCAATGGATTGAATATTTAATCTAGGATGGGCTATTATTTAAAGGAAATCAATTGTGTATCCCAAAGAGTTCTATGAGAGAAAACCTTTTGAACGAAAAGCACAGTGGGGGATTGGCTGGACATTTCGGCCATGACAAAACATTTTCACAATTGAATAGTTTATATTATTGGCCAGGGATGAGGACATATGTCAATAAATTTGTCAACAGATGTAGAATTTTCCAGCATGCAAAGGGGAAAATACAGAATACAAGGTTGTATCAACCACTACTGATACCAGAGAGACCGTGGGACGCGGTAAGAATGGATTTTGTGTTAGGACTGCCAAGGACACAGAGAGGTTGTGATTCCATATTCATGGTAGTTGACAGATTCTAAAAAATGGCACATTTTATTCCATGTCAGAAAACTAGTGATGCAACACAAATTGCAAATTTGTTTTTCAAAGAGTTTGTTCGACTTCATGGTTTACCCAAGAGTATTGTTTCAGACAGGGATACCAAATTTGTTGGTCATTTCTGGAGGACACTATGGAAGAAGTTGGGGACAGATTTATCATTTAGCTTAGCATATCACCCTCAGATGGATGGATAGATTGAGGTAGTAAATCAAAGTTTCGGGGACTTATTGAGGATTTTAGTAGCTGAACATCACAGTCAGTGGGATCAGATTCTGCCACAAGAGGAATTTTCATATAATGAGTCACCTAACCGGAGCACGGGACAGATCCCATTCCAGATAATGTATGGAATGTAGCCAAGAGGAGTATCTGAGTTGAGAGACTTAGATCAGAATGAGTTCAGGAGTGTTGGAGCAGAAGATTTTACAGCAGAGATGCAGGAGCTCCACAGTAAGATTAAATAACGGTTGCAGAATTCCAACCAGGAATACAAGCATAGAGGAGATCAGAACATGAGAGAGATTCAAGTAGAAGTGGGAGATTTGGTCTTAGCACATCTAAGAAAAGAAAGGTTCCAAAGGGGAACATATAATAAACTGAAGATGAAAAAGATAGGGTCGTGTAAGATTTTACGGAAATTTGAGGCAAATGCTTATGAGATAGAATTGCCAGATGATGTAGGAATATCATCCATATTCAACATAGCAGATCTGTATCCTTACAGACCAGATGAACTAGGAGGAGAAGAGAATCAGAAGGAAATTTACTGGGTTAATCAGACGCCTGTAGCTGAAAAGCCATAGATGGAAAATCTCATTGATCAAAGAGTTTGAAAGAAAACCCGGAGAATGAGATATCTTGAATATTTGGTAAAATGGAAGGGACACCCAATTGAAGATGCCAGTTGGGAAAGTGAAGCAAATATCCAGAAACATGGATAGACGGTGCAGGAGATCATGGATAGGAGTCCATGAATTTTTCAGCCAGAGGAGTATGATGCAGGAGCATTGTAAGCAAGTGCAAGTGGAAGACAACTGGATATGCACCAACACGCATTTTGAATTTCAAAAGATGAAACTTTAATGTAATAGCTGGAAGGATGTAATTGCTCTTAAATCTTTGGGGATTATAATGAAGATCTTGAGCGTTGCTCTCATCTGCCGGTTGTAGGCGTTTAATGTAATGAATGCAAAGTAGATGTAGGCTTTAATTCAATTAGATATCTTGAGGATTGTAGCAGGGAAAACTCAAGAAAGCTCCCTCGTATGTATTGTCTTGTATTATTATTATCATAGTAGTTAGTAGTTGTAGAGCAAGAGAGAATTAGAGAGAAGAGAAGAACAAAGATTGTAGAAGTTGTATGAATGGATAGCTGTTGCTATTGAATCCATGTATAGAAGCACTTGAATTAATATAAAAATGCTTGATCCAATTTCATGGTGTATCATGGTTACTATTTACATATCTTGAATGGTATGTTTACAGTTTGCTTACATGCTCTGTTTGCTTTTATTTCAATGTTGTGTGTGTATCAGTGATTTCATGTTGAATGTATGAAGTCTGTGAGAGGGAGAGTGTAAGTTTCAATTGTTTCTCTTCCTAAGAATTCCTGCAAGGAGTGCAGTGAAGGTCCGCAAGGAGTGCGTTGACGAGATTCTGAGTTTCACCTCAGAAAAGCTCAAGAGGGATATCGTTGTTCTTATATCATCATACATGCAAGTATAGCACAAATCTGTGTAAGGTATGCACAGGCCAGGTCGAAGTCTTAGACTTCTCCAACCAAGTGAGTGGTTGAAGAACGTCTTTCGCAAGGAGTGCGCAGAGTTGGGAGATATCAGATAATCAAGGATTATCATGAAGGCCGCAAGGAGTGTACGCAAGAATCCCTTAGAATCCTTGAGTTTGCAGCGAGAACCAAGCTCAGGAGGGATAGAGACTTCGAAGATTTCGAAGGAAGGACGAGGTTTGTAGTCACCTCACAGAAATAAAGATTAGGGGGAAAGACTTAGGGGGAAAGACGCCGATTTATTTTGCCAGGAAGTATCGAGAACCTGAACGAACAGTGGAAACTCTCGGAGGGAGAAACACCAATACCCGTGGACCATTAGATCTAGTGGAGTTGCAGGGAGGTTAAGGCGAGAGTCTTTCCACACTCGCAAGCTCAGGGGAGATAGGAGTCGTCAGATATGAAGGGGCGAGTGCCGTTGATTTGGAGCCTTGAATATTGACATTTCAGGAGTCAGGAGTGTGGAGGAAACAACTACCCGGAAGTTGCGATACGCGAAATCCCAACGCGATCAAGAACGTTGATCATGGAAAGAACCTAGGACTATTGATCTGGCATAAGAGGTCATTGCAAGTTCGGATTTCGGAAGAAGAGGAGAGGGCCATTTCACAAACCCCCGATATGCGAAATTTCGATGCGATCTGGACCATTAATCACGGGAGGCATTGGGGCTGTTGATCTGTGGCAAAGAATCATGATTTCAGATATCGAGTGAAGGAAGGAGAGATACATCGCAAACCCCCGACACGCGAATTCCCAACGCGCTCGAAGGTTTGGCCCCTGGTCCCAGTCGAGGGTCACATCAGGAGGACTTAAGGGAGGAGCTAGAGACCGTTAACCCATTTTGGGATTTCAAGACTTGGAGAAGTCAGGGTGCTTTGCAACAAAAGTGCCTACATCATGAAACCCGACACACCCTTTTGGGGTTAATCATGTGGTCACGCCAGTGGTCGCGTCGAGTGTAGACTTGCGCCTAGTGCTTGTTTGCGTGGGAAGAGTTCGAAAAAAAGACCTGTGGTCGCATGATAAGAAGGTTCCAGTAGGAAGCAAGGAGCCACTTTAGCTTGGGAATTGGAATATCCAAAGGCCAGGAGGTCAAGCAGACCCTGCTGAGGTGGGGGTTTGCGTTAGGTGGTATCAGAGCTAACAACTCTTTTTTTCTGTAGAGGAAAGACAGAGAAAAGTTGTGATTTGAATTCTGCATGGACAGATTTAAACAATGCCGCCAAGAATATGTCAAGAGAGGCCGATGCCCGACCCAGCCATGGAAAGGGAAATGAGTGAACTTCGTGCTCGATTGGATGCTATGGAGACAGCACAGAGGTGAACACCTGATGATGGAGATGTCACTGAGGATGAAAATGAGAATGTAGCTTGAGATGGAGAAGAAGAAGTTGTAGCCATAGATGCTGCAGAAGAACGTCTATTCAAAGTTGTTGCAAGGATAGGTGCCAGAGAAAAAATGGATATTCCGATGTATGAACGCAACTTAGACATTGAGGAGATGCTAGATTGGTTTAGATCTCTAGATAAATACTTTGATTACGAGGATATTGAAGAAGACAATAAGGTTAATCACACTATCACTAGACTAAAAGGGCATGCAACACTATGGTGGGATGAACTGCACGCTGATAGGCATTGCAAAGGCAAACAAGGAATCAAACGTTGGGATAGGATGGTCACCAAGATGAAATCCAAATTCATACCTAGGCATTATCAAATCAATCTATTCCGGAGAATGCAGAATTTGAGACAGAAAGGGATGACAGTGAAGGAATACACTGAGGAGTTTTATAGGATAAACATCAGAGCTGGTCATCGTGAGAGTGATGATGAAAAAGTTGCCAGATACATGAATGGACTGAGGTATGAGATTCAGGATGAGATGAGCATGGTGATAATAAAAACTGTAGAAGATGCTTATCAGATTGCTTCAAAGGCAGAAGACAAATTGACCCGAAAGCAAGGTCAAAGGGGTAGAGGTAGAAGTTAGAGCAAAGGCAAGGCCGTTGCCTAGGATAGAGTATGGAAGCCCAAGGATGAAGAGAAGAAGCCACATAACCACCCTGAAAGGAGAGGAAGTTCATAGGGATGACAATATGCCGATAGGAATGCTTTTCCTCAAGCAAGAGGAAGAGGAAGAGGCAGAGGAAGTGAAGTGAAGTGTTTTTTCTGTGGAAAGATCAGACACTTATCTTGGGAATGTCCTGATAGAAAAAGAGATGGAGGAGGTGAAGCTCACATTTCAGAAGTGCAAAGGCGAAATGTTGAGGCAGAAGATGCAGAAGGTGGAAATTCCTTAATGATGAGGAAAATTCTCTTGAAGCCAGAGAAAGAGATGGAGAATCCAGTCCAGAGGAACAATTTGTTTAGGATTGCTTGCAAGACCAAGGATAAGGTATGCAAGGTAATAGTTGATAGTGGAAGCATGGATAATATAGTATCCATAGAGATGGTGGAAAAGATGGAATTGGAGACAGTTGCACATCCAAGCCCATACAAAGTTTCATGGTTGCAAAAAGGACATCAGGTAACTATCACTAAACAATGTTTAGTTGAATTTAAGATAGGGGGATACTGAGATGAGATTTTATGTGATGTTATTCCCATGGATGTCTGTCATCTTTTGTTGGAGAGGCCTTGGAAATATGACATAAATGTTATTCATGAGAGAAGAAAGAACACATACACTTTGGAAAAGAATGTTAGGACGCATATGTTGTTTCCAATTGAAGACAAGAGGGTGAAAGCAGAAGCAAGCAGTACTATACTTCTCATGAGTGGGAAGGAAATTATGGATGAAGTCAAGAAAGATGAATAAATGCAGTTTTTTGTGGTGAGAAAACCCAGAGTCATTTTGACCAGTACTTCAGTAGATGATCTACCGGAGGAAATTTAGGAACTGCTAGATAATTTCGTTGATATAGTGGTGGACGATTTGCCTTGTTCATTGCCTCCCATCAGGAGTATAAGTCATCACATTGAACTTATACCAGGAGAGAGTTTTTCAAACAAAGAAACGCACAGATTGATGCCACAGGAGAATGAGGAAGTCAAGAAGCAAGTCCATGGTTTGATGGACAAGGGATTGATTAGAGAAAGCTTGAGTCCATGCGTTGTACCATTAGTGTTAAGTCTGAAGAAGGATGGCAGATGGAGGATGTGTGCAGACTCAAGGGCTATAAACAAAATCACCATCATGTATAGATTTCCTTTACCCAGGATGGATGACATGATGGATTGCTTGAGTGGGGCAATGTTTTTTTTTAAAAATGATTTGAAAAGTGGATATCACCAGATTAGAATTAGGGAAGGTGATGAATGGAAGACAACATTCAAGACAAATGAAGGACTGTATGAATGGCTTGTCATGCCATTTGGCTTAACGAATGCGCCAAGTACTTTTATGAGATTGATGAATGAAGTCTTGAAAGATTTCATTGGGAGGTTTGTAATTGTGTATCTTGATGATATATTGATCTTCAGTAAGACTGAGGAAGAACATCTGAGGAATTTAGCTTTAGTAATGAGGAGGTTGCAACAAGAGAAGTTGCTGATAAATCTGAAAAATGTCATCTTTCATGAAGACGCAACTCATTTATTTGGGTTTCGTGATCTCTTCGAATGAGTTGAAGATGGATCCTGAAAAGGTAAAAGCGATCAAAGAGTGGTCATCTCCAAGGAATATCTTTGAATTCAGAAGCTTCCATGGACTAGCCAATTTTTACAGGAAGTTAATCAGAAATTTTAGTGGGATTTGTGTGCCAATGATGGACATAGTCAAGGAAAGACATAAATATTTTCATTGGACAGAGGAAGTAGAAAGAAGTTTCAAGTTGTCAAAGGAGAAGATAACCGAACAACCAATTCTAGTTATGCCAGATTTCAATAAAACATTTCAAGTCAGATGTGACTCAAGTGGATTCACGGTTGGAGCAGTCTTAAGTCAAGACAATAGACGAGTCGCATACTTCAGTGAGAAGCTGAACGAGACCAAGATGAAATATTCCACCTATGATAAAGAGTTTTATGCAGTCATACATGCGTTGAAGAAGTGGAGGCACTACTTAGTTCCGAAGGAGCTCATTTTGTATAGCGACAATCATGCCTTACAGTTTATAACCAGACAGGAAAAAATGAACCAAAAACATGCAAAATGGATTGAATTTATGCAGAACTTTACTTTTGTTATAAAGCAAATTTATGGGACTGCTAACAAGGTTGTTGATGCATTGAGCAGGAAATGTTTGATTCTGCAGGAGTTTCGAGTGAAGACCTTAGGTTTTGATAGCCTTAAGGAAATGTACAGAGATGATTCAGATTTCAAGGATGCTTATGAAGCATGAGAGAATCCTATTCTGAGAGATAGAAGCCAATGGATTGAATATTTGATCCAGGATGGGCTATTATTTAAAGGAAATCAGTTGTGTATCTCGAAGAGTTCTATGAGAGAAAACCTTTTGAAGGAAAAGTACAGTGGGGGATTGGCTGGACATTTCGGCCATGACAAAACATTTGCGCAACTGAATAGTTTATATTATTGGCTAGGGATGAGGACAAATGTCAAGAAAGTTTTCAACAGATGTAGAATTTGCCAGCACACAAAGGGGAAAATACAAAATACAGGGTTGTATCAACCACTACCGATACCAGAGAGACCGTGGGACGCGGTAAGCATGGATTTTGTGTTAGGACTGCCAAGGACATAAAGAGGTTGTGATTCCATATTCGTGGTAGTCGACAGATTCTCAAAAATGGCACATTTTATTCCATGTCATAAAACCTGTGATGCAACACACATTAAAAATATGTTTTTCAAAGAGGTTGTTCGACTTCATGGTTTACCCAAGAGTATTGTTTCAGACAGGGATACCAAATTTGTTGGTCATTTCTGGAGGACACTATGGATTAAGTTGGGGACAGATTTATCTTTTAGCTCATCATATCACCCTTAGACGGATGGACAGACTGAGGTAGTAAATCAAAGTTTGGGGGACTTATTGAGGAGTTTAGTGAACATCACAGTCAGTGGGATCAGATTCTGCCGCAAGTGGAATTTGCATATAATGACTCACCTAACCAGAGCACAGGACAGAGCCCATTCCAGATAATGTATGGAATGCAGCCAATAGGAGTATTTGAGTTGAGAGACTTAGATAAGAATGAGTTCAAGAGTGTTGGAGTGAAAGATTTTGTAGGAGAGATGCAGGAGCTCCACAGTAAGATTAAAGAACGGTTGCAGAATTCCAACCAGGAATACAAGCACATAGAAGATCATCACAAGAGAGAGCTTCAATTCGAAGTGGGAGATTTTGTCTTAACATATCTAAGAAAATAAATGTTCCCAAGGGGAACATATAATAAACTGAAAATGAAAAAGATAGGGACGTGTAATATTTTACGAAAATTTGAGGCAAATGCTTATGAGATAGAATTTCCAGATGATGTGGGAATATCACCCATATTCAACGTACCAGATCTGTATCCTTACAGAGAAGATGAACTAGGAGGAGAAGAGAACTAGAGGAAATTCAGTGGGTTAAGAAGATGCCTGTAGCTGAAAATTCGTAGATGGAAAAGATCACTGATCAGAGAGTTGGAAAGAAAACCCAGAGAAAGACATATCTTGAATACTTGGTAAAATAGAAGGGACACTCGATTGAAGATGCCAGTTGGGAAAGTGAAGAAAATATCCAGAAACATGGACAAATGGTGCAGGAGCTCATGGACAGGAGTCCATGAATTTTTCAGCCAGAGGAGTATGATGTAGGAGCATCGTAAGCAAGCACAAGTGGAAGATAGATGGATATGCACCAGTGTACATTTTGAAGACATTTTGAATTTCAAAAGATGAAACTTTAATGTAATAGCTTGAAGGATGTAATTGCTCTTAAATGTTTGGGGATTGTAATGCAGATCTTGAGCGTTTCTCTCATTTGCCGGTTGTAGGCGTTTAATGTAATGAATGAAAAGTAGATGTATGATTTAATTCGATTAGATAGATTGAGGATTGTAGGAGGGAAAAATTGAGAAAGCTCCCTCGTATGTATTGTCTTGTATTATTATTATCATAGTAGTTAGTAGTTGTAGAGCAAGAGAACATTAGAGAGAAGAGAAGAACATAGATTGTAGAAGTTGTATGAATGGATAGCTGTTGCTATTGAATCCATGTATAGAAGAACTTGAATTAATATAAGAATGCTTGATCCAATTTCATGGTGTATCATGGTTACTGTTTACATCTCTTGAATGGTATGTTTACAGTTTGTTTATATGCTATGTTTGCATTTGTTTCAATGCTGTGTGTGTATCAGTGATTTCATGTTGAATGTATGAAGTCCATGAGAGGGAGAGTGTAAGTTTCAATTGTTTCTCTTCCTAAAAATTCCTGCAAGGAGTGCAGTGAAGGTCTGCAAGGAGTGCGTTGAAGAGATTCTGAGTTTCACCTCAGAAAAGCTCAGGAGGGATACTGTTGTTCTTATACCAGCATAAGTGCAAGTATAGGATAGAGCCGTGCAAGGTGTGCGTAGGCTAGGTCGAAGTCTTAGACTTCTCCAACCAAGTGAGTGGTTGAAGAACGTCTGTCGCAAGGAGTGCATAGAGTTGGGAGATATCATATAATAAGGGATTATCGTGAAGGTTGCAAGGAGTGAATGCAAGAATCCCTTAGAATCCTTGAGTTTGCAGCGAGAACCAAGCTCAGGAGGGATATAGACCTCGAAGAGTTCGAAGGAAGGACAAGGTTTGTAGTCACCTCGCAGAAATCAAGCTTAGGAGGAAAGATGCCGAGTTATTTGGCTGGGAAGTATCGAGAACCTAAACGGACGGTGGAAACTCTCGGAGGGAGAAACACCGATACCTGTGGACCGTTAGATCCAATGGAGTTGCAGGGAGGTTAAGGCGAGATTCTTTCCACACTTGCAAGATCGGGGGAGATAGCAGTCGTCATATCTGAAGGGGCGAGAGCCGTTGATTTGGTGCCTTGAATATCGACATTTCAGGAGTCGGGAGTGTGGGGGAAACAACTACCCGGAAGTTGCAATATGCGAAATTCCGACATGATGAGGAATGTTGATTGTGAGAAGAACCTAGGACCGTTGATTTGGCATAAGCGATCATCGCAAGTTTGAATTTTAGAAGAAGAGGAGAGGGCCATTTAACAAACCCCCGATATGTGAAATTCTGACACGATATGGACCATTAATCGTAGGAGGCAGTGGGGCCATTGATCTGTGGCGAAGAAATATCACGATTTCAGATATCGGGTGAAGGAAGGAGAGCTACATCGTGAACCCTCGACACGTGAATTCTTTATACGCTCAAAGGTTTGGGCCCTGGTCGCAGCCAAGGGTCACATTAGGAAAACTTAAGGGAGGAGCTAGAGACCGTTAACCCATTTCAGGATTTCAGGACTCAGAGAAGTCAGGGTGCTTTGCATCGAAAGTCCCAACATTGTGAAACACGACGTTCCCTTTTGGGGTTAAGCCTATGGTCATGCCAGTGGTTGTGTCGAGTGTAGACTCTATCCTATTGCTTGTTCACACAGGCGAAATTTGGAAAAAGGACCTATGGTCGCATGATAAGAAGGTTCCAGTAGGAACCAAGGAGCCACTTCGGCTTTGGAATTGGAAGATCCAAAGGCTAGGAGGTCAAGCAGACCCTGCTGAGGTGGGGTTCTACTTCAGGTGGTATCAGAGCTAACAACTCTTGTTTTCTATAGTGGAAATACAGAGGATAGTTGTGATTTGAATTCTGTGTGGACAGATTTACAATGCCGCCAAGAAGACATCAAGAGAGGTCGATGCCCGACCCAGCCGTGGAAAGGGAAATGAGAGAACTTAATGCTCGATTGGATGCTATGGAGACAACACAGAGGCAAACACCTAATGCTGGAGATGTCAGTGAGGATGAAAATGAGAATGAATATGGAGCCAAAGAAGAAGTAGTTGTAGCCGAAGATGCTGCAAAAGAACCTCTATTCAAAGCTGTTGCAAGGATAGGTGCTAGAGAAAAAATGGATATTCTGATGTATGAAGGCAACTTAGACGTTGAGGAACTGCTAGATTGGTTTAGAGATCTGTATAAATACTTCAACTTCGAGGATATCGAAGAAGATAAGAAGGTTAAGCACACTGTCACTAGACTAAAAGGGAATGCAACACTGTGGTGGGATGAAATGCAGGCTGATAGGCGTTGCAAAGGCAAACAAAGAATCAAAAGCTGGGATAGGATGGTCGCCAAGATGAAATCCAAATTCATACCTAGGGATTATCAAATCAATCTGTTCTGGAGAATGCTCAATTTGAGACAGAAATGGATGACAGTGAAGTAATACACTGACGAGTTTTATAGGATAAACATTAGAGTTGGTCATCGCGAGAGTGAATATGAAAAAGTCACCAGATACATGAATGGCCTGAGGTATGAGATTTAGGATGAGATGAGCATGGTGACAATCATAACTGTAGAATATGCTTATCAACTTGCTTCAAAGGCAGGAGAGAAATTGACCGGAAAGAAAGGTCAGAGGGGCAGAGGCAAGGCCATTGCCCAGGATAGAGTACAGAAGCCCAAGGATGAAGAGAAGAAGCCACATAACCACCCTGAAAGGGGAGGAAGGTCACAGGGATGACAATATGCCGATATGAACGCTTTTCTTTGAGTAAGAGGAAGAGGAAGAGGTATAGGAGGTGAAGTGAAGTGTTTTGTCTGTGGAAATATCAGACAAAAATCTTGGGAATGTCCCGATAGAAAAAGAGATGTAGGAGGTGAAGCTCACATTTCAGAAGCACAAAGGAAAAATGTTGAGGAAGAAGATGCAAAAGGTGGAAATTCCTTAATGATGAGGAAAATTCTCTTGAAGCCAGAGAAAGAGATGGAGAATCCAGTCCAGAGGAACAATTTGTTTAGGACTTCTTGCAAGACCACAGATAAGGTATGCAAGGTAATAGTTGATAGTGGAAGCATGGATAATATAGTATCCACGGAGATGGTGGAAAAGATGGAATTGGGGACAGTTGCACATCCAAGCCCATACAAGGTTTCATGGTTGCAAAAAGGACATCGGGTAACTATCACTAAACAATGTTTAGTTGAATTTAAGATAAGGGGATACCGAGATGAGATTTTATGTGATGTTATTCCCATGGATGTCTGTCATCTTTTGTTGGGGAGGCCTTGGAAATATTGCAAAAATGTTATTCATGATGGAAGAAAGAACACATACACTTTTGGAAAAGAATGGTAGGACGCATATGTTGCTGCCAATTGAAGACAAGAAGGTAAAAACAGAAGCAAGAAATACTATACTTCTCATGAGTGGGAAGTAAATTCTGGATGAAGTCAAGAAAGAGGAAGAAATGCAGTTTGTTGTGGTGAGAAAACCTAGAGTCATTTGACCAGTACTTCAATAGATGATCTACTAGAGGAAATTCAAGAACTGCTGGATAATTTCATTGATCTAGTGGTGGACGATTTGCCTTGTTAGTTTCCGTCCATCATGAGTATAATTCATCACATTGACCTTATACCAGGAGTGAGTTTTCCAAACAAAGTAGCATATAGACTGATGCCACAAGAGAATGAGGAAGTCAAGAAGCAAGTCCAGGGTTTGATTTACAAGGGATTGATTAGAGAGAGCTTGAGTCCATGCGTTCTACCAACAGTGTTAAGTCCAAATAAGGATGGTGTTATCACTGAAATTTCGTCCGCAAATGGTTACAAGAATTTAGCATCATCAAATAGTTATGAAGTCATCCATGGACCTGAATTAACACAAAATAATTCATAAAAGGGTCAAAAACTATACAAAATAGTGAAAAATTGAAGGGCGCTATGAAGACATTGGGCGCGTGCACGAAACAAAAACACACTATTCACGCACATGCGCACGATGCGCGACTGTTGTTGCAAAAAGCCGCACACCTGAGAAACGACGCATTTATGAGAGTGGTCGGCCTCCCACCCACTTCTGGTTCAGCTTCCAAGCTGATTTGACACTCAAATCTGGACTGGATTCGACTGGATGGTTGGTCAAAGACCTAGAAATGCCCTAATTAGCCTATTTACACACTACAAACTAGTTGAACAATAGCTCAAAGGAATGCTATAAAAAGGCCATGGATACACTTCATTTTTCAAGGAATTTCATAGCAAAGTTATGCTGCCATTATTCTCTTGAGGACTCTTCTATCCTTGCCAAGAGTATACTTGCATCATTGCTTTGGGCAATCCATCTCACCCCTTGAGTGGATTAGAAAATAATTCTTTCACCATTTTCATTTCCATTTTCAAAGTTGTAAGAAGAGCTTACTTATGGGGGTCCAAGAGCCCTCCCTGGAGGAAGAAAGGACTCATAGTCCCCTTGCTTCTCAGTGTTTTCTTTCACTAATATCATCCTTATCATTGGTGACATGGGTCTCATTGTTCTTTTTGTCTCTATGTCCCTATGCTTATAAATTTAGTTGTTGTTTTATTTCTTAGTTTAATTCTTAGTCGTTGTTTTATATTTCTTTTTCTAACCCTTTTCTTTGCAGCTGTCCTGCTCAACAAACC
>ML805650.1:36833-65528 GCA_009831015.1 Picea engelmannii
GCATCCAAATAACTCCTTGTTATCTGGTTCTCACATTGTCAAAACCATAGAAGTTGTCAAATAGGGAACTGAAAATCCTCCAAGTCAAGTGTTCCTAACACCATAAGGCAGGGAGATACCCGTGAAGGGTTGAAGGCCGAGGTCTGGTTGTTCTGTGAGTCCCCCCTTGAGGCACCCACCTCTTGGACGAGATCCAGCTCGTGACCCATTTCTTAGGCTGAAAATCTAAATGTTGCACTTTGACCGAGGTACCTAGTGACCAAATTTTAGGACATCTACCTAGGTGGCAATTGTGGGTTGCAATTGCACCTTGATTGGATTTTGTGTGACTATTGGGAAATATCGCCAGCTCTTTCAGGATATGCCCCCTTTACCCCTCATTATAACCAATTATTTCATCCTTCACTAGTTTCTCTTCCGGTGACTTCAGACCCCACTGTTGAGTACTATTGGAAGGTCCAATACTATTTGAGAGGAAGGACGTTACGTCTTTTAGGACACGAGCATTTGTTTTCTTTTGATTCCCCATGTGGACAAAACCCACTTATCCACATATATGCTTCTTTTTTAAAACATTTTATGTATGCTGCACTTCTGACTACATTTTGATTTGGATATATATATTGTGTAAAGTTCAAAATTTACAACACAAAGGCTCTTGTTTCTTTATTACTCTCACCACCATTTGCACACATTCACTTAGCTAGTCAGACATCATAGGGGACCCACATAATCCCCATCGCTCACGACGCATGCTAAACCTCCCTCCTATCTTAGGGGGAGTGTCTGGTCTTGCCCACTCATCGACACCACCTTCACACACTCCTGTGAGTGCTACTGTTTTAGGATCAACTTTGCTTGGTTCTACATTACTTGGGTCCACTTCCCAAGGTCATCCATCCACTCACTCTCCTTTACACGAAAGCGGGGGACCAACTTCCTCTCAAGGGGGAAGTACCAACCCACCTAGCCCCCCTCAAGGGTCAGGTTCACAACACACTTACACCATAGCTGGAGATAATCCTCCCCCCCCACTACAGATGCCATATTTGGCCTCTCTCAACATACAGGATCTAAGCAAACTCACCAATGATCCTATATTGCATGCCCCCACATGGCCTGCAATGCCCACCAAACTACCTTCAGACATACCCAAATTTGAAGGAAAGACAGGCGATGACCCTGCCAACCATGTCATGACCTTTCACCTATGGTGCTCTTCCAATAACATTATGGATGATTCCATTAGACTACGATTATTTCAACGCACACTCATTAGCCCATCAGCCAAATGGTATGTAGAGGAAAAATCAGGGTCCCATGCGACTTTTGAATCCTTGGCCAAAGCATTTTTGACCTTCTTCCAACTACCAATCCACCACGACAATGGTCTAGAACTACTCTCTAATTTCAAACAAACCTCAGCCACACATATCGTTGATCACATTCACGAGTGGCATAGGCGACATAGTTTGTGAAAAGAAGAAACCACCAAGCAACAGTGTCTTGACTGGTTTCTTAGATCACTTGTCTCTCTCCTCGGTAAGGATGTAGCTTCCACCTTCCCTCAATCTGAAGAGGAAGCCATCAGTAAGGCTCAACAGTATGACCTCATCTATGCATAGTCCAAGTACTTATACATTGTACTTCCTGATCTTCCAAAACCTGTGCCATTTGGCCAAGACAAACCTGGGATGTCTCACTCAACAGACAGACTAATTGGTACCACCTCTCACCATGGTCCACAACCCCAACCACCACCAATGTATGGAACACCTCAATACCCGCCGGCCTACGGGGGAACTTCTTATTATCCCCCACCCCCTTATCAACAACCATACCCTGTTTCTATGCCTCGACCCATCAGTGGGCCACTACCAGCACCCCCCATACACCCACCTATTCAAACGAGTTCTGGTACCCCCTCTACCTCAGTTTATAGGACTAGCGAAAGCACCACGCCTTCCTATGTACCTTACGGATCGTTACCCCCACAGAATCCGTACTTTCCATTTCCTAGTCCCCCACAACCCATGGCTCCCCCACATCCTCATGCTGGGGTGAATTTTGTTCAACCCTCTCCCATTCAACAATATCAAAACTTCGAACAACTGAATATGGCAAATCCGACCCATCCGTCGAACAATGCCAAAAAGAAAGGATGAAACAGGAACAACAACAACCCAGGTCAAGGTGGGAATCAACCCCAGCAGAACCAACCCACTGGGGGCAACCAAAACCAAGGGAATCAGAATCCCCAAGGGGGAAATAATAATAGGCGTCAAGGGAGAAATAAAAATACTGTTAAAACCAACTTCCCTTGTGCCCTTTGTGGTGAGTTCTGCCATTACACTCATCATTGCCCCCAAATCGCTATTTTCAAACAGTTGAAAGACTTAGGCAGTCTACCTCATCCTCCAGCACCGCCTGCCCCTTAGCAGGCACCACAACAATATGTGCAACAACCCCCCCTGTCATGCTGCAAAATCCCATTCCACACCAAGGTGTGATAAACACTCAACAGGACGTACAACATCCCCCACGTCAGGTGGGTCAGTACCTCAACCCAAACAATCCAGCAGATCGCACGATCCTCCTCACTAGTGAGGAAGAAATCCTTCTGCAAACACGTAATCGTTAGTATCATGTACCCGCTGAGTCTCCTCCTATCCCTCCAGAGACAAACCCTACACCGACAGGACCCCCGTTGGTGATTCCTCGCCCTAACACAGAGACACCTCTTCGCATCCCTCGCATCCCATTACACAGGAATGTCCACAACCCACAGGCTAGGGCAGCTCACAATTATAGTTCGGTTGACGACTTAGCACAATCCCCGACTGCCATGTCAGTCTTGGAAGTCCTCCAGACTTGTCCCACTCAGTGGAAATCATTACTTTCTGCCTTGGGGGTAGTTGACCACATAGATAATCGACTCATTACCTTTGATATCAACAGTGGAGAACCTCGCCTTCCCGCCTTGATCGCTTTTTAAATACCAGTAAAAATACGAAACATCACAGTTCATCTGTGTATCATCGATAAAGGTGCAACTACATGCATTATGTCCAAATCTGTATGGAAGAAACTTGGTTCCCTCGAACTCATACCCTCTACCATCACCTTATGAGCTTATGATGAATGACCATTGTCTCCTGAAGGGATCTTCCAAAATGTCCCCGTCGAACTCGGGGGCAAGACTATTCTCATCGACATCGAAGTTATCGACGCCCCACTCGATTATAATATCCTGTTCGATCATAGCTACATGTACGCTATGAAGGCAGTTGTCTCTTCCGTTTTTCAGACAATGATGTTCCCCCATAATGGGAAGATCGTTACCATTGACCAAGTCTCACATTACGAGCCTAACCCATCTGCCAACATCGATAACATTCTCCCTCTCATCCACACGAGTCATGATGCATACCCACTCGTCAAAATGGGTACTAGAATTTTCAAAGATCCATCATTGTTAGGAACTTACCATGGAGCACCACCACTCCTTCATCCTTCCAATCAAGTATGCGTCGTGTCATCTAACGAAACTCACACAGAAGATACCCTTCCTCCTACGGAGGCTTCTATCATATTTGACGTCCCACTAGTCATAGAACTCCCCCCTCACGAGCCTCCTACGAACTCGTCAACCCCACCAGTCCATGATTTCACCTCTCCCCAAGGACATATCCCAATTTGGGAGACAGTTCCCCAAGCCATCACCCAAATCCCCTTCTTTTACCCTCCCCCAGGCATCGAAGCTTTCCAGGTAGCCGCTACGCTTACCCTACCTAATATGGTGTTAGCAATTCCAGTTTGGTATTTACATGCACCAGAGATGGTCCCTCGACCATCCCTTCCCCCCCAAATGGAAGGAATCATAATGACGATTCCCATACTTACTCCCACCATACCCCCTACACCCCCACTCACTAACCCCCCTGCTCCCCTACCACAGCTGGGGGTAGGAGAAAGAAGAGGGAGCCCACAGCTCCACTTCCTCCGCGCGTCCAACCTCCTTGTGCACTATGTGAGAAAGACGGACACCAAACCAACAATTGCCTATCTCTACCAGAGTTATGGAATTTGATTCCACTCAATCAAACTCCCCAAACACTCGCCACTATAGCCAGTACTGCCACTACCACCCCCCATTCTAGTAGTAAAGGGTTGCGAACCAAATTCGCTTGCGCTATATGTTTAGAATATGGCCATTATACCCACCATTGCCCAACACTGCCACGCTTTCGGCAGACATTAGCCGCAGTATGCCAAAGCTTCTAGAGCAACCTCAGTCCCGCTACGTCCTCCTTGCCAACAATCACCGACATCCATTATGTCACCACTTCAGTCAATGAACGTATGAGATGCCCTTGCTCTCTATGTGAATCATTATATCATTTTACATATCAGTGTCCTATGATCATTGAATACAGGCAACGCCAATTGACCCTGCTTCAACGACCCACAGAGTTGATAGTTGACCTTACCTTATCACTAGAGGTTCTTCATGTCATTTCTCTCGAACCCGAGGCCCTTCCAACGCCTCCTTGGTTCTTAGATGACTTATCTGAGGATTCACCCTCCAATCCCCCCAACTCTCTTGCTCATTCCCCTATGGAAATTTTACACCCAACTACCACAGGTACTCCTTAGTACTTCAATATTTGGTTTATGTTGAGCGAACCATCACCATCTCATTGCGTTGTTCCCCCTGCTTCTTCATCACTAGGGGGAAACCACACGACAACAATCACCGATATCACTCTTCATGACCCCTTGTATTTCCATCACTTCCACTATGACGAGGAAATACTTGAAGAGTTAAACAACCTTGACTACCCATGGGATGTGCTACACCACCACACACTCTTGTTTCCACAGGAAGCCTCCACGCCTCCTAACAAACACCCCATCTACATGGTCAAAACCAAAGATTTTATCCCATCAGGGCCTATCGACTGGTCCAAGAACCCCATCCTTGCCCCTAATTCTTTTGAAGAAGGCAACATGGCCAACATTTCCCCGACCATTAAAATCAACATTTCCATAAAAAATGGCGTCATCGAGGAAATCACCATTGGAGCTACTTGCACTCCTCAAGAAATCGCCACCTATAAACCCTCTTCCAGAAATATCGGGATATCTTTGCCTGGTCATACACAAAAATGCCTGGCCTCGATCCCTCTATCTTCGAACATCGCGTCGACACCTGGCCCGACATTACACCAGTTCATAAAAAACAACGACCGCTACACCCATCCAAAGCAATGACCATCAAATCCAAAATTGACAAATTACGCGCTGCCGGGTTCATTTACCCCATCGCCTATACATCATGGGTTTCCAACCCTGTACCCGTTAACAAAAAATAGGGCACTATCCGTGTTTGCACGGACTTTTTTGATCTCAATCACGCATGTCCCAAAGACAACTTTCCAATGCCTTTCATCGATCAAATTATCGACGACTGCGTAGGCCACAAGGCTCTATCCTTCATGGACGGTTTCTCTGGTTATAATCAAATTCAAATTCACCCAGCCGATTAGTATAAAACCGCATTCACTACCCCTTGGGGTACTTTTTCATATCGTGTCATGCCTTTTGGCTTAAAGAATGCTGGCGCAACTTTCCAACGGGCTATGACATACATCTTTCACGATCTGGCTCATATCATCCTTGCATACTTGGATGATCTCAGAGCTCGATCCAAGAAACACACCCAACATCTTGATGATTTACGAATCATCTTCCAATTGTGTCGTCAGTACAACATCTGGTTGAATCCTCTCAAGTGTGTTTTCTGTGTCACCATGAGGTGCCTCCTTGGATTCATCGTTTGTCAAAGCGGTATTACCGTGGACCCCCTCAAAGTCCAAGCTATCACCGAAATTCCACCTCCCCGAAATTTACGTCAACTTCAGAGCCTACAAGGCAAGGCTAACTTTCTATCGCAATTTGTCCCAGACTACGCCATTCGCGCCCATAGTTTCCTTCGCTTACTACGTCACGACATCCCCTTTCACTGGGATGACCAATGCCCCTCTAATTAATGCACTTGACTACAATCGTGACTATATCCTCTACGTATCAGCATCAGCTGTGTCAGTAGCAGGAGTTCTCATCCAGCTAGGTGATGACAATCGTGAGCATGTCATTTATTACGTTAGTAAAAACCTCTCAGGGCCACCCCTAAAGTATAAACATGAAGAGAAACTAGCTCTTGTAGTCGTCCTCGCAGTCCAGAAGCTGCATCACTACATTCTTCTTCGCACAACTAAGGTTGTCGCAGATTCCAACCCTATGTAATACTTTCTCAGTCGTCGACAAATTAACGACAATTTTTCTCGATGGATCGTTATCCTTCAGGAGTATGATCTGGAATTCTCAACACCCAAAAGCAAGAAGGCCCTCGTTCTTGCCAAACTTATCATGGTCCTCCCCTCTGACACCACCAGTGCCCCCGTCAATACCGACTTTCCCGACGAACACCTCTTCTACATCACTTCAGATGATCCTTGGTACGACGACCTCCTCATCTACCTATGAACTCAAAATTTTGGTAACCACCTTTCACGAGATGATCGTCATCGTATTCACCATCAGGCCCCCTGCTACCTCCTCATCGGAGACATTCTATACTAGCGAGGAGTCGACACCATTCTTTTTCATTACCTAACCATTGACGAGGCCGATAGAGTCTTAAACGACTACCACAACGACGCATGTGGGGGCCATCTTTCGAGAATATCCACTGCTCAGAACATTATCCGAGCAGGTTACTTTTGGCCTACCTTGTTTCATGATTGCATTCATGCCGTGAAATGATGTGAGCAGTGTCAGCTTTACGCCAACAAAGCCCGAGCACCACCCGCTCTTCATCCAGTCATCACTGCCGGCCCTTTCTGTAAATGGGGCATCGACTTCATGACTTGTAATCCCCCCTCCAGCAATGGTCACAAATACATTGTTGTCATAGTTGATTACTTCACCAAATGGGCAGAAGCTATGCCCACCTTCAACAACACCGCTGACACCGCAGCACGTTTTTTCTTTAACCACATCATATCTTGCTTTGGAGTACCACTCCAACTTGTTTCCGATCATGGGAAACACTTCGAGAATGAGATTTTTGTCAAACTCTCATCTCGGTTAGGATTCTCTCACGAGTTTGCCTCACCATGTTACCCTCAGTCTAACGGATAGGTCGAAGCAGTGAATAAGTTCCTCAAGACCATGTTATAGTGCACGGTTAAGAAACATAAGACCAATTGGCATCATATGTTATTTTCTGCGCTATGGGCTTAACGTACAGCTGTGAAAACAACTACTGGTTTCACACCATTTCATCTTGTCCATGGGGTTGAGGCCACTCTTCCCATCGATTGCAAAATTCCCACTCTACGCACCGCAATTGAGCTATTACCCGACACTACTCCAATGGAGCAACGCTTGCTGAACTTAGAGTCTCTGGATGAAGATCGTCGATCTTCATTACAGAACAATGAGGCAGCTAAAAAATGGTCAAAGGCTACCTTTGATCAACATGTCAACCTTTGCTCATTTCGCGAAGGTGACCTCGTCCTGGCTTACGATATCGCTCATGATACCTTTGGCCATGGCAAATTTGAGTCACTATGGCATGGCCCATACATTATCCAACATTGCCTCACCAAAGGTGCATACATCCTGGCCTCTCCCGAAGGCTTTTCTCTCAAAGAACCCGTCAACGGGTTGTATTTAAAGAAATTTTATGCTTAAACATAGTCATTCTACTTTAGGTTATTTATTTTATAGTGTTTTTAATCTTTTTTCCATCCCTCATGTCTAAACTCTCATTTGTTCTATTGACAGATGCTTCCTCCACCGGCCTACCACATCGGTTACGCCGACGGTGCAAGCCATTGGACACAAAATCTCGCTTCGGCCGCTTGGGCTCTCTACAACCCCTCACATGAAATGCTCCATTTGAGCGACATGTGTTTGGGTTCAGCGACCAACAACCAAGCCGAATACACTGCCGTCATTGGCCTCCTGGCCGATGCCCAACATCATAGTATTTGTCACCTTAGCGTCTTTCTCAACTCTCAACTAGTCGTTCTCCAGCTTAACAATGTGTACCGCGTACACGATCCTTGCCTCTTTCACATATACCTGTAGGTTAGACTATTATCTCGACATTTTGATTCCATTACATTTACACATATTCCAAGATAATTGAATCAAATTACAGATAACCTAACTAATATTGTGTTAGATTGGCATATATCACATCAAGCTACCTCTACACATACATAAACATATCAACAACCTGTCATAGCATATATAGATTAGACATCATCAATACATTCACAAAACACATGTAAACATCACATAGATCTCAAAATGTATACTCATGTATATATCGAAAGGTCCACAGTGCCATCCAAATGTTTACATACAAAAATACAAGTATCCGCAGGCCAGTGAAGCACCTCGGTACAAAATGGGCTCACCAGCCTATATACAAAAAATACATCAATACATAGAGCACCACTCAAGGTGCCTCTAGAGCACCACCACTCAAGGAATCCCCACACACTGCTCCAGGATACCCTCATCCTGGATGCGAGACCACATGCCCTCAGGCACGTCCTATAACACTACCTCCAGGCGACGATGTATGTCCTCAAAATCTACTCCGACAGCCGCCGGAGGAGCATGTGATGGCCCAGCACCAGGGTCATCAAACTGGTGTCTCCTCGCTGCCCTCTCTGGATCAACTCATTGTGCCGCGACGTCCTCACACTGACGTCTCTCTCCAACACGCAACCCTCCCCGCAGCGGTCTCTCCAGCTTCTGTCGAGACGACGCTCTCCACAACTCCACCTCACGCCCACGAGGTGCCACATCTGCACATACACACAAGCAAAAGATAGTATCAACATCTATATCATGTCATGCTATCTCAAACAAAAAATGTATATATCAACATCATCAACATACCTCGATGGTCAAACACCTCCCCTAAAGGTAGCACCATGTCTGGATCCTCCCGGAAGTCAACCCCGACATAGGGGTACTGCAATATCACCTGCGACATCTACCGCCACACCTGCGTTGCCTCAGCTGTAAAGAAGTGGCCGCCCTCACCACCACCATGGTGAAGCAAAACCGTCGAACACTGCTTTAGTTACAGCTCTCATGCCCCAGGCGCACCCAATAAAATCCTAGGGCGCAACATCGACACCCTCTCCAGAAACCAGACCACCAGGATGGACCCGAAGGCAAACTCTCTAGTATCCGTGGATCGATAGTGGTCCAGTTGCCCTACCATCCTGGTATGCAGCGTAAGCCCCCAGGCGAAGTGATCACCGACCAACACTCTCTCCATCACCATCAGCTGGCCACCACTGATCCGCTGCATCGCCAACGACCCATAAACTCTCACAATCATCGTTGCTATACAGTGATGCGCTAAGGCATCCATCGCCCCAATGCTCACGACAGTACCAGGCATAAAGTTTGGCCCCGAATAGTATCTCCGGCCAACCGTCGCTAGTGGCACATCCCTCGATAACACCAGCTCTGTCGGTAGGGGCATTCCCTGAAACGGGAGCCCAGTCAAAAAATACACATCCTCCACCGCAGTGAAGGCAATCTGCTCTCCCCGCACTATGAAGCAATGCAGGTCTGGACTCCACATCTGGATAAGAAACTGCAGGAGATACTCCTACACCTGTATCAATGGGCACTCAAATAATGTCAATAGTCGATAGGATGACAAAGTCACACGTACACCTGGCTCCTCAATAGCCACGGTGTCTCGCAGCTGGGACCAATCCCGCTCTCGCCAACCAACAGGCATCATGCACAAAGCTCACCTGAAACCACATAAAACAGTCCTAAGTCAGCCACATGGACCATCAACAACATCAAAAAGATAAGTTTTACACCCATCAACCTTGCCTCCAAAGTGCGACTGTTTAACCCACAGGCGCGCACACGTGCGCACCTGCTCACTCCACAGGCGCGCACATATGCACACCTGTTCACTACACAGGCACGCTTTCAAGCGCGCCTGTCCATCCTTAAGGCACACACGTATGCACGCCTGCTCAACTTACAGGTGCACTCAAGCGCACCTGTCCATCCTTAAGGCACGCACGCATGCGCGCCTGCTCAACTTACAGGCACACTCTAGAGCGCGCCTGTCCAATGCACAACCGCGCACACATGCACATCTGTGCAACCGACAGGTGCACATATAGTGTGCGATCTTTTCCCTCTTACCGATGCCCCCATATGCATCTATCTAGTGGGAAGGTGCACATGTGTGCGTGCCTACTGCCGAATCACCCGCACACGTGGGGTCCACACTCATAAAAACCCTCTGTACGCCCCCCCGTATAGCCCCTGCCCAAAAAAATGAAACCCTAATTCTATGCAGGATGATCGGACCACTAACCTGAAGCTCGTTGGTCCTCGATCAGATGCCTCATCCTCCTATAATCTCCAAAAATCCTCTGAATACTTCTCATCCAGTCACTATAGTAGCAAGTACAAATGAGGTGGCAATGTGGGCCCTACAGCTATATATAGGCCTTTTTTCCAAACTTCCACTCATCATTCCGGGAGCTCCAAGCATCCATTTCTCGATCCGTCTTCAGCCACAGGATCAACATCCTGTCATCTACATCACGACAGTCCCTGTGCCTCTTTTCATATTGAGCCCCCGGGACGCCATTTTTCCATACCCTGATTAGGTACGCATACGCATATTCAAAATTATCAAATACATGCTCATATATTCAATTCTCTTTAGATATTGTTCACGTCGGGTATTTGGTTTTCATGTGTGCAGGTGCTTGGTCATCATACATCAACACAACCCCTTCAAGTATATACTCAACACTGGCATGTAGTCATTCCCTCTGAATCTCACTTACATTTCCAGTCACACCCTCTGACATTTGCCTCTAGGATCCCCATTTCCGGCTCTACAGTACCAACACCTCCATTTGCATCTTTGGTACTGTCATCCGGTAGCACTCTTACCCACATGAGTTGTCCCAATCATAGCACCCTTTTGCGCTTTTGACACTCATGTTGTTTTTCAAAACCCTTTAGGGATGGGAGTCCCGATAGTCTTACATCATGTCGCGAATCAGCCACATACTCCTTCTCCTCATTTTGCTAGCTTTCCCAACGGACTCCCAGATTATCTCTTCACGGTTCTATTTTTGGACTGCACCTTTGCAGTATCATGAACCCTCCATTTCATCCACAATCCATTTGCCCATCTGCAAATTTCCCTTCATTTCACCTACCTCATACAGAAACCCACCCATGGGGCCCCCACCCTCCATCAGTTCTCTGAGAAAATTATGCCCTACCTGGGCCAACCATATCACATTGGGGCACCTATTTCTGTATTTGTACACTTATCCCAAATTATTCTTTATTTATTGTACAAACACCTTTGTTTCCAACAGCTACATTACCTTTTTCTCGTCCCCTTTGGCGACCTTCTTCCCTTTTTGGCCAAACACAACCCATGTCACCCTTGGTTGGGGCACTACTTATCATCCACCCTTGACGACATCGTTCATATCTTTAGAGTACCCCACAGGCCACTTACCTCTGCCCTCTGAGTTTGTTCACCTTGTCCCGCCTCTGGCACAACTTATCCCCTGTCTTGTTGTCCCCCTGACACTCGACCTCGTTGAATGGTTGTGGCCACTTTTATCTCAAATATACTCCAACCAAGGGCAATATTGAGTATTCCTACATATTGACTTCGTCCATGTACCTCCTCCACTTCCTAACCTCACCTAGTAGATTTCACGAAGCCATTTTCTTCTGGGAGTCGCGTCCCCCTTTTTGTCGACATCAACACAATTTTCCAGAAGGGCGATAGTATATTGATTCTCATTACCTATCCAATGAGAGATCTCAGATGGCATAGGGAGAAACAAAATTGCTCCCTGCTGTCATTGACCCCCATAACATTTGACGTCAACACTTTCTCATGTTACGGTGGGTCTTACTTTGCGACTATTTCAGTTAGTTCTTTTACTTGCCAAAGACCTCTGAACTTAGCTGGGCTATCAATGCCCACAGAATCCGTGATACTTCTTACAACTGTCACTGCCTACTATTTAGAGTATGTTTATCCACAAAATTTTCTTCTGCCTTTATCATGACCACCCCCGAGGGCGCTGTAGTTGTCTACATCAACACTTCATTCCTCTTTGTGAGTTACATGACACGAGCATGGGGCATGCCCGCCTCGTTTGTACACAGTTTGTTTTTTACCCACCTCATGGAAGGTTGGGTTCTACCGGTTCCTTTTTCCCTCCAATGGATCGCTCTGGACGATCCCACTATTGCTCTCTCTTACAACAACACTCTCAGTAGAAGAAACATTGATGGATTTCAGCTATACATATGCTCCTAACCTCATCCATCAGGGGGCATCTATTATCACTGAAATTTCGTCCGCAAATGGTTTCAAGAATTCAACATCGTCAAACAGTTATGAAGTCATCCATGGACCTAAATTAACAGAAAAGCATTCATAAAGGGTCAAAAACTATACAAAATAGTGAAAAATTGAAGGGCGCTATGAAGACACTGTTATAACCCTAAATTGCACCACACATGCTTACCTGGCATCAGGCCAACTCATATCCCTTCTTTTCCAAAACTATGCTAAACAACTCTTCTAAAAACTCCATTTTTAAAAGTACACGCTATCTGGCCCACTACAGCCCACGTGTATATAAAAGTCCATGCTAGTAGGCCCACTATAGCCCGCATGTACCTTCAGAATCACAAAAAAAAGGAAAGTTGTCGATGGAACAAAAAGCTATGGGTCAGTTAACTAAAACTCCTGGCCATGCATGGCCGAGGGTTCGTCCAAAACCCTAGCTCCTTCTAGCCTATAAAAGAAGGGGTAGGGGTACCATTTGGAGGAGGAAAATTATAGCAAATAAACTCTGCCCATTTTTCGAATCCATTGTCCCAACCCTTTAGCCTTTCCTCGAGCCAAATGAGAATTAATGCAAAGTAGTTGGAGGACAGAAGAGGAGGAGCCCAGGATCAGGATCAAGGAGTGGTGGCCGGTCTCGACTTTGATTGTAAGTTGATTCATTTTTCAAATAATAAAAGAATATTTTTCCCGTCCCAATGCATGAGTTATCTATTGTTTATTTAATTTGTGCTTAACTTCTAACCCTTAATTAGAAAAGTAGCATGCATGCATAGTTGTTTGTCTTGATTGCAGGTTACCTTTGGAAGGAGCAGCGCAAGCAAGAGGGCAAAGTGCAACGGAGGATCTACACCAAACATCAGTAAAAGGGTTAGTAGTTTCTTTCCATGCATGTATTGTGAAAGAGGGGTTTAAGTTTTGGGTGGTAGGTTAAAAAGTAATTTCTTTACAGTCAAAATCTACATGCAAGTCTGACCCTAGTTTTCTAGTCTATAGGGTATTTTTCCCAACAACAGAGTTGGCGACCGTACTGGGGAGATACTCTTTAGGGTTTCCGGATTTAGTTGAGTTTTTGGGTAGTTTAAGAGATTAGATTTTCTATTTCTTTTCCTGTCTTTTTCTGTAAGGCTTGAGCTAGCAGGGAGCCTGGTTCTTTATACCAGTTTTCCCTGACTATTGCTTGACGACAATTGTTGGGACACACAGAGGTACACGTGGCCTGCAGAAGGCCTGCATGCATGTACCTGCGCCCTAATCTCTTACAGCCCACGTGTGAATGCTAGCTGTAGAGGTTTCAGTAGTGTGTAGGAGTTCAGAGAACTTTAAGAGGCATTCCTCCTCTTCCCTATCAGAATTATACATTCTCAGGGGGTTTTTTGGATCCTGTCTGAGTCTTGCTGGTTCACAGTCCTATCTCAGTCTGTCTTTTTGTGTTTTGTTATTCCTTGCAATTATTTTTCTTTTCTGTTAGAAGAAGCATCCAAGCCTTCAAGAGACCCTGGTGATCAATACCAGAGGCCTCTTCCTGATCTGGGCTGCCTGTTTTATTGTTGTCTTAGAATTTATACATACACGCAGCCTGTGCAAGGCCAGACGACGTGTACACACTGCCTGTTTCAGCTCAGCACGTGTTTGCACGCGTGCTGTTTCAGTGACAGTAGCATGCTTGACAGGTTTCTTTTTATTCAGGGTGGGGCAGTCATCCTCTCCTTTGATGAGAAGTATTCCTCTCAGGTGTTTGAGTCTAGGGGTTGAACAGTCAGTAGGTTAGGTCCTCTTACCCTTAGCCTGCTTTTTCTCAGTTGATAGTTCACAGAAAATACAAAAAGAAAAGTTTTGTTTTATGGTTTTTAGGCAATCTTAAGAGTCTTTGTTTTCTTTATCACCATTGTGTTCCTTTACTTGGATTCTTTGCGATCTGCGCTTTAGGCCAGAATTTGTCGTTCTTGGTTTTGTGCTTGTCGGTATTTTCCCTTTGTTTCTTGATTAGCACTTTAATAAAAAAAAAAGAGAAAAAAAAAATATTTTCATTTTCTTCTTTGTTTGAAGATTGTGTTTCTGCATCAATAGCTAGGGAGAAGTCTTTTTGTTCATAAGTTTTGTTTGCAGTACATTTAGAGCCTAAGTAGCTCGTAGTCGAGTGAAATTCCTTTATGTTTGCTGCATAAAATCTTAGAAAAATTGAAAAGCAAAAGAAATATTTCTTTGTGAAAAGTTGTTGATTTTTGCATTTAGTAAAAGTCTTTTTGTTTCCAGCTTTTTCATTCGTTTTTTCTTTGAGTCTTTACACATCATCAGTTGCACCTTCATACCCTGTGACGTAATAAATCCCTTAAAAGCAATGCTAATTTAAAATCTATTAGACTTTTTGTTTGTAGGGTTCATACACTAATTCAGGACTAGGGCCTTGGATTAGGTTGGAGAGGAAACTCTCCAAGGCCATTCAAAACCAAACATTAGATTCTGTGATAGGGAGTGTAGAAATCCAGCTTCATGGAAGTTATCTGGGACCCCCCTCTAACACAGGGGATAAACACGAGGTCGCGTGCGGAAAGGTAGCGGAGATAACCCCTCCAAAGTCGGACCAAGCGTAGTGGAGAACACATATCGAGGGCTTGTTTTGGGATTTTTTCGTTTGCATTTGTCACGGGGCTTCGTGGGTCTCGAATCCGTTCGAGGTCCTCAGTTGTCTTCCAGACCATTTTCTCTCGATACCCTTGACAGGTTTTGGGCTTGATACCCTGCTCATTGTGGTCTACCCGACTTTCAACTGTACCCGCCTGGTGACTGTTCGCGTGCTGGCAAACTAGTTGCCAATCTTGTTTAGGGACATACATAGGTGACTGCGGGGGTATACTGCAGTACCTAGGATAGACATCGGGCCACGCTTTGCAGAGTATACCCAGAGGGTGCTTCTGTGTTCGAGTTGCACTTGCACCGGTAAGTTTCTCTAGTGGTTGTTGTTGTAACTGTTCTTCCAACTAGTTTAGTGTTTGTGTGTTTTATCTCTTACGGGCTTCCTTTTTAGTGTGTGTTAATATTTGAATGTGTAGAATACCTTAGCGTGTCTTGGATCTTCTCATACAATGGAGGATCCCGAGCTCTGCCGGTCACGAAGGCTTCTGGGCCTGCCGCCGGTTATACTAGAGCCACCCCCGCCACCATTGAGGCGGAAGTTAGACCAACAAGGGTCTTTCGAAGCAACCGGGTTACAAACCATTGTGCCCGAACAACTCCCAGAGGAATAAACCGCCAATATTGGCTCGATTGAAACCCCAACCACTGATACTTTTCCATTGGTTATTGTACCAATCCAATTTTATGAACGCCTGTCAGTGCCTCACATAGCTATGGAAACAAACACTGTTACTTCCTCTGGGAATTCTTCCATTGCCACCACCGTTGCTACCACAGGAGAAGCATCTCCTAACTTGCCGTCGTCGGTCCAGGCCACCATGGTCTCGGTCGTAACTACGTCGCACGGTGGACCGATCCCATCTATCGCGGCGACCACAACTCCCTTCACACCTAGTGCGACATGCCCTCCATTTTCATATGGTATGCCTAGTTCGGGTACAAGTCCTGCACTCACTTACTCCACTTTACAGACTTTGGGTCTGGGGGCAGGGAGCTCTAACGCTCCTCTGCAAGGTCAACTTGGGGGAATTCCTATCCCTTTTAATGCTTTTCCATACGCTGGAGGTCATATCTCTCCTTCATCCACTTCGCTTGGTGGTCTGCATCAGCAGTCCACCGGGCAACCTGCACACACTAGTTCATTTGGAGCCAGGATTCAAGGAACACTTGTGCACACTATGCTGGTAGGTTCGTCACCATTTGTTTGGAATGGGACATTTGGTAAAAACACTTTCGCATCCACCACTTTCCTGTCTGGGGGCACTCCCATTTTTGGACAGTCTACTCCAACGCGGGGTACTATTCCTGCACCAGGGGCACATATAGCAGAACCTTGGAACTCAGGACAAGGATCTGTCCCCTCCTCTGGAATGCCGTTCTGGGGTAATTCTTTCCACAGTCAATGGAACCCTGGACAAACTACTATGCCTCTCCCATCAGGACCATCATGGGGTAATCCTTCCCAAAGTCCATCAAACACGATGAATGCCCAACATGCTATGTCCTTTATGCAAAATCAGCCGATGATGTCTCCACAGATGCAAAATCCTTACGCTGGTCAAGGCCATGGTTTCTACCAGAATTCGGGCCAGCAGCCAAACTTTTCCTGGCAACCTGGTGCCAGTCAAACTCTAGGACCCTTTTTCCCAGGCTATCAGCAGCAACCCAAACTACCATTCCTGGCAACGTTACACTTTCCAGATTTGACAAGGTTGTTAAATGATCCTATTTGTCACGATCCATGTTGGCCTCCTATGCCAACGAAGTTGCCTTCGAACATTCCAAAGTTTGAGGCCAAGCCTAATGAAGATCCAGGTGATCATGTGACTACCTTCCATCTTTGGTGTTCATCTAACTCATTGAAAGATGACTCCATTCAGTTGCGATTGTTTCAACGTACTCTTATCGGGAGTGCCGTGAAATGGTACATCGAGCTTGATCGCTCGAGATACTCTTGCTTTGGTGCACTGGTGATGGCCTTCCTTAACCATTTCCAGTTACCTGTGAGATACGACGCGGGCACAGAGCTTCTCGCCAATTTTGAACAGACAACAATGGACCATATCTCTGATCATATCCGAGAGTGGAGATGCCGAAAGAGTCTAATCAAAGTACCAGTCCCACCAGCATTCCTACTTGAGTGGTTCCTTAAGTCTTTAGTCCCACAATTATCCAAAGATGTCGTGACTTAAGGAGTTTTCTCCGAAGAAGATGCCATCATGAGGGCTCAACGGTTTGAGCTCATTTATTCTCAGTCTAGTTTATTATACAACATCCTGTCGGATGCACCACGATCGATACTAGATAAAACCAGACAGAGAGTTGGACCACATGCCGACGGTATTGTTGGTTCAGCACAAACCAAGCCCGTTGAGCAATTGACAAAACAATTGCAACAATTATCTATTCAACACTCAGCGGCCAGCCAGACTACTGCTTTGGCTGCTCCTCCTACCCAAACGTCGGAAGTACACTCCGTGCAGTTGACTAACCCAAAGGCCACCTAGCAGCCAGAAGGGAATAAAAAACAACGAAAGAAAGGTAAGGGGGAGAAAAAACCCACTGATAATGTTAGCGAGGGCACCACGGAAAAACGGAAGGCGAGGTATCCGTGCAACTTATGTGCGAAAGACCACTTGACCCATCTATGTCCTCGACTTGCAGAGGCCCAAAAGTTTGTCACACAACAACAACAAGCCGTGTTGACTAATCCCTTTCAGCATGGGAAAAATTTAACTCAAGCCTCTACAAGTGCCGAAGGGGGCAGCCAAGAAACCTGCCCTCCTCCAAACAATTCCTCATCCGCGAACATATATATGGTTAGGGGTGATGCTTTCATAATGACTAGAGCACACGACTATAGTAAACCAAGCGCCTATGAGAAGGGTAAAGAAGATGAAATCCCATCTCTTCCTCTACAGATCGAGAAGACGTTGGGAGAAACAATGACACGCATTCCAAAGGGTGCATTTAAGAAAGCTTCTCACAACCCAAATGCAAGGGCTTCCCAGAATTACTCTATGGTGGAGGATTTATCACAAACCCCTTGTGCGATGTCTGCTTTGGAGGTCCTCCAAAGTTTCCCTGCTCAGAGGAAAGCCTTGTTAACTACTTTAGGATCTACTGAGACTTGTAACCCAGGTACCATCATGTTAGATACAACCGACTTAAAACCTCGTCTGCCTTACCACGTAGCGTTTCAGATAGTAGTGGCTCATCCCACGAAAACTTTTACATGAAATATCTTCCGCACGGTGGTCGACGAGGGTGCCTCGACATGCGTTATGTCATTAGCATGTTGGAAGGCCATTGGCCAGCCTGCTTTGTCTCCATCACCTACTCTCCTTACTGCTTTCGACGATCGTTCTTTCCGACCACATTCCCTGTGCAGTTAGGAGGGAAGACTGTGTGTGTCGAAGTAGAGGTAGTCGATGCTCCCCTCGACTATAATATCTTGTTAGGACGGAGTTGGAATTATGCTATGCAAGCTATGGTTGCTACAGTTTTCCGAGTCTTGTTGTTTCCACACAAGGGTCAGATAGTGACCATCGATCAATTGTCCTTTTCTAGACCTGACCCAGCTTTGGGGGCATCCATGGTTCCCATGATTGATAATCCTCAACCAGGTGTCATTAACGTAGGAGTTGGTTTGTGCCCATCCTTGATGGGTACCTTCGATTACCCACCTCCTCACGATGATGTCAAATTTATATCTAATCAGCCTAAGGTTGAGATTTTTCAAGTTTTGTCGTTCTGCATGACTTACTTTGAGGATCCTTGGATTCTTCTTTCCCCATCATCCATGATGGATGAGACAGGGCACTCCGGCATGTCCATTCCCTTGTCGGCTACTGAAGTAGCGTACTCTTTAGTCCAGCAAGCTTCAGCTAACCCTGATCTGACTCCCACACAAGAGTTGGATCCACTTCTAGAGCCTATTTGGGCTCAGGGTTCTCTTTCTATCATCGATTCGTTAGACTTATTCTTTCCTTCTGACGAAGCAGTAATCGAAGCAATGACTAGTCTGGAAAAACCTTGGGAAGATCTTCATCATAGATCATATTTCCTCCTAGAGTTAAGCCGAATCGAGATAGGAGAATTCACTGTTACCATGACGGGAGATCATCCATGTCCCATTAATCTCTTAGCGACGCAGGAAATTTATGCTGAGGGGAATATGGCGACTATCGCTGAAACTATACCCATCAACATCTCCCGAAACCTTGGCGTCATGGAGAATGTCTTCGTCGGAGCAGATTGCTCCCCCAAAGAGATTCAAATTTACACGGATCTTTTCAAAGAATTCCATGATGTTTTTGCCTGGTCTTACGAGGAGATACCTAGAATCGACCCACACAGTGTCGATCATGAGCTACTTTTGTTGTTTTTCAAGCTCGCTTTGAGATCTAAAAGCAACATTTGGCGAGACTGCATTTATGATTTTCGATCTCGTCCGGATTAACTGAGAAAAGTAACCATTATGGAGTCTTCTTTAAGCCCTTTTCAGACTCCTTAAAGATGAAAATATTGCCGAGTGACCTTGTTTCTTCACACTCATTAAATTGGTCCAGAAGAACGTTCCTTAAATGGGTCTCCTTTTAATCCCTTTTCAGACCCTCTAAACATGAAAAGATTGCCAAGCAATCTTGTGGCCTTTCACACTCGTTAAACTGAAATTTGAAGTCACGTCTGTCCGACGGTAGTTTACCCCTTTTTCTGTCAGGATGGTCAACTGTACGAACAAAGGTATACTCTATTGAATCCCCATTCTTTAGAAGAGTATCCTCAGGTATAATTTTATTCCTTTTTCGGGCCTAAGGGACTAAATTTATGAAAAATAAACCCCCACGGAGTCCATAGTTAAGCTCTTTTCAGACTCCCTAAAATTGAAAAGATCGTCGAGTGACCTTATTCTTTCACACTCGTTAAATTGGTCCAGAAGAATATTCCTGACGAATTCCATAGTTAATCTTTTTTAAGACTCCTTAAAAGTGAAAAAATAGCTGAGTGATCTTGTCCTTTTCACACTCGTTAAAATGGTTTTGAATTGACGTCCAATCGGTGCTAGTTTATCCCTTTTTCGAATCGACTAGACTATTGTCGAAAAAGGTACCCCACTGGAGTCTCCTTTTATGCTTTTTCAGACTCTCTAAATATGAAAAACTACCGAGCTTCCCTTCCCTGGGCTTGTTAAACTTACATCGAAGGACGTTACCATTGTGTGTTCTATCAACTGCAATTGCATACCTTATCCATCAGCCTTGTGACAGTTTGCTTCTGCGTCTTAACACCTTTGGCCGCCAGAGGATTTTCCCCGAGTATTATTTCACCAGAACATCAGTCTTGTCCTTGTGCCTTGATCTTGTATGTTTGCAGTACTCATTCCTCCATTGTAACGTAATATTCCTTCATTCTTTTTCAAAAATTATCAAAAAGAACAAAAAAATCAAATATACCCCAAAAAGAGGATGGGAAAAGTATTTTCTTTATTGGCAGCATAATGAGTCGCCCTTGGATAAAGTACATCTGTTTGTTTGATTATCAGACTATGGGATGTAGTACGACCTTAGGAATCTTTTTCTCGCTATATAGAGTTGTGTCCTCCACCATTTGGTTACTCTTCCAAACATATGGAGAGTTTGCGTTGCCTCCTGCTTCATAGACTTATGATTAACATATATGCTGCCTGAGTATTATCACTTGTCGTGCTATTATCCAAGGGAAGTTTGTCACTAAGCCTGAGTCGACCCCTCTGCAATATGTCTCTTGTCCGCATACCCGGTCATCTTGAACGTCCAATCAATTCCTTGTTCGAAATCACTGAAGCCTTCAGTCCGATCATGAATATTATCAAGTCCATAACCGACAAGCCATCGAAGACCTCTGGGTAGCGCAGTCATACACTCATATTACACTCCTACCTGAGTTTTAGAAGATTTTAAAGTTGTTGCTTGAGCTCTGAAGTACAGCCATCAGGCTGAATCAGCTTTTGGAATATGGATACTCTATATGTATATCTTTCTGATTTCGAGATGTAGCTCCGCTGTGTATTATTCGTGACTACTCTTTATAGTTATTTGACATGGATCTACAGTGTATTTGATTGGTAGCCATGGTTCTATTTTATCTCGAGCATGGGTATGACCGCCTCGGCGAGACATTTGTTATTTTGCAGACGACACCTCCTGGTTCCTGATCCTTGGGCTCACTCATTCAACACATCAGTAAAGATTGGTAATGCATTTCAGCCATCAGATGCTCTTCTAACATCACACATTAGGGGGCATCTGTTATAACCCTAAATTGCACCACACATGCTTACCTGGCATTAGGCCAACTCATATCCCTTCTTTGCCAAAACTATGCTGAACAACTTTTCTAAAAACTCCATTTTTAAAAGTACACGCTATCTGGCCCACTACAACCCACGTGTATATAAAAGTCCACGCTAGCAGGCCCACTACAGCCCACGTGTAGCTTCAGAATCACAAAAAAAAGGAAAGTTTCCGATGGAACAAAAAACTATGGGTCAGTTAACTGAAACTCCCGGCCATGCATGGACGAGGGTTCGTCCAAAACCCTAGCTCCTTCTAGCCTATAAAAGAAGGGGTAGGGGTACCATTTGGAGGAGGAAAATTATAGCGAAAAAACTCTGCCCATTTGCCGAATCCATTGTCCCAACCCTTTAGTATTTCCTCAAGCCAAAGGAGAATTAACGCAAAGCAGTTGGAGGACAGAAGAGGAGGAGCCCAGGATCAGGATCAAGGAGTGGTGGCCGGTCTCGACTTTGATTGTAAGTTGATTCATTTTTCAAATAATAAAAGAATAATTTTCCCGTCCCAATGCATGAGTTATCTATGGTTTATTTAATTTGTGCTTAACTTCTAACCCTCAAGTAGAAAAGTAGCATGCATACATAGTTGTTTGTCTTGATTGCAGGTTATCTTTGGAAGGAGCAGCGCAAGCAAGCGGGCAAAGCGCAACGGAGGATCTACACCAAACATCAGTAAAAAGGTTAGTAGTTTCTTTCCATGCATGTATTGTGAAAGAGGGGTTTAAGTTTTGGGTGGTAGGTTAAAAAGTAATTTCTTTATGGTCAAAATCTGCATGCAAGTCTGACCCTAGTTTGCTAGTCCATAGGGTATTTTTCCCAACAACAGACACTGGGTATGCACGCACATGCGTGAAACATAAATGCACTATTCGCGCACATGCGAGACTGTTGTCGTAAAAAGCCGCTCACCTGAGAAACGATGCATTTATGAGAGTGGTCGGCCTCCCACCCACTTCTGGTTCAGCTTTCAAGCTGATTTGACACTCAAATCTGGACTAGATTCGACTGGATGGCTAGTCAAAGACCTAGAAATGCCCTAATTAGCCTCTTTACACACTACAAACTAGTTGAACAATAACTCAAAGGAATGCTATAAAAAGACCATGGATACACTTCATTTTTCAAGGAATTTCATAGCAAAGTTATGCTGCCACTATTCTCTTGAGGACTCTTCTATCCTTGCCAAGAGTATACTTGCATCATTGCTTTGGGCAATCCATCTCACCCCTTGAGTGGATTAACAAAGAATTCTTTCACCATTTTCATTTCCATTTTCAAAGTTGTAAGAAGAGCTTACTTGTGGGGGTCCAAGAGCCCTTCTTTGGAGGAAGAAGGGACTCATAGTCCCCTTGCTTCTCGGTGTTTTCTTTCACTAATATCAGACTTATCATTGGTGGCATGGGTCTCATTGTTCTTTTTGTCTCTATGTCCCTATGCTTATAAATTTAGTTGTTGTTTTATTTCTTAGTTTAATTCTTAGTCGTTGTTTTATATTTCTTTTTCTAACCCTTTTCTTTGCAGCTGTCCTGCTCAACAAACCCAACTGAGCTTGCAAGCACCTCTATTTTTCTCACTAAGGTGATGAAAGAGGCACAATAAATGGCATATGGAGGATGTGTACAGACTCGAGGGATATAAACAAAATCACCATTAGGTATAGATTTCCTTTACCCAGGATGGATGACTTGATGGATTGCTTGAGTGGGGCAAAGTTTTTTTCAAAAATTGATTTGAAAAGAAGATATCACCAGATTAGAATGAGGGAAGGTGATGAATGGAATACAACATTCAAGATGAATGAAGGACTGTATGAATGTCTTGTCATGCCATTTTGCTTGACGAATGCACCAAGAAATTTTATGAGATTGATGAACGAAGTCTTGAAATATTTCATTGGGAAGTTTTTAATTGTGTATCTTGATGATATATTGATCTTCAGTAAGACTGAGGAAGAACATATGAGGCATTTAGCTTTAGTAATGAGGAGGTTGCAGCAAGAGAAGTTGTTGATAAATATGAAAAAGTTGTCTTTCATGAAGACGAAACTCATTTATTTGGGTTTCATGATCTCTTCGAATGAGTTGAAGATGGATCCTGAAAAGGTAAAAGCGGTCAAAGAGTGGTCGTCTCCAAGGAATATCTTTGAAGTCAGAAGCTTCCATGGACTAGCCAGTTTTTACAGGAAATTCATCATAAATTTTAGTGGGATTTGTGCACCAATGATGGACACAGTAAAGAGAAGACACAAATATTTTCATTGGACAGAGGAAGCAGAAAGAAGTTTCAATTTGTTAAAGGATAAGATAACCGAACAACCATTTCTGGTTCTACCAGATTTCAATAAAACATTTCAAGTCAGATGTGATGCAAGTGGATTCACAATTGGAGCAGTCTTAAGTGAAGACAATAGACCAGTCACATACTTCCGTGAGAAGTTGAACGAGACCAAGATGAAATATTCCACATATGATAAAGAGTTTTATGCAACCATACAGGCGCTGAAGAAGTGGAGGCACTACTTGATTCCAAAGGAGTTCATTTTGTATAGTGACAATCACACATTACAGTTTATAACCAGACATGAAAAACTGAACCAAAAACATGCAAAATGGATTGAATTTATGCATAAATTTACTTTTGTTATAAAGCACATTTCTGAGACTGCTAACAAGGTTGTTGATGCATTGAGCAGGAAATGTTTGATTCTGCAGGAGTTTTGAGTGAAGACCTTAGGTTTTGATAGCCTAAAGGAAATATACAGAGATGATTCAAATTTCAAGGATGCTTATTAAGCATGGGAGAATCCTGTTCTGAGAGATAGAAGCCAATGGATTGAATATTTAATCCAGGATGGGCTATTATTTAAAGGAAATCAATTGTGTATCCCGAAGAGTTCTATGAGAGAAAACCTTTTGAAGGAAAAGAACAGTGGGGGATTGGCTGGACATTTTGGCCATGGAAAAACATTTTCGCAACTGAACAGTTTATATTATTGGCTAAGGATGAGGACAGATGTCAATAAATTTGTCAACAGATGTAGAATTTGCCATCACGCAAAGGGGAAAAGACAGAATACAAGGTTGTATCAACCACTACCGATACTAGAGAGACTGTGGGACGCGGTAAGCATGGATTTTGTGTTAGGACTGCCAAGGAAACAGAGAGGCTGTGATTCCATATTCGTGGTAGTCGACAGATTCTAAAAAATGGCACATTTTATTCCATGTTAGAAAACCAGTGATGCAACACACATTGCAAATATGTTTTTCAAAGAGGTTGTCTAACTTCATGGTTTACCCAAGAGTATTGTTTCAGACATGGATACCAAATTTGTTGCTCATTTATGGAGGATACTATGGAAGAAGATGGGGACAGATTTATCTTTTAGCTCAGCATATCACCCTTAGACGGATGGACAAACTGAGGTAGTAAATCGAAGTTTGGGGGAATTATTGAGGAGTTTAGTAGCTGAACATCACAGTCAGTGGGATCTGATTCTGCCACAAGCAGAATTTGCATATAATGACTCACCTAACCGGAGCACAGGACAGAGCCCATTCTAGACAATGTATGGAATGTAGCCAAGAGGAGTATCCGAGTTGAGAGACTTAGAGAAGAATGAGTTCAGGAGTTCTGGAGCGGAAGATTTTGCAGCAAAGATGTAGGTGCTCCACAGTAAGATTAAAGAACGGTTGCAGAATTCCAACCAGGAATACAAGCGCAGAGCTGATCAACACAGGAGAGAGATTCAATTCGAAGTGGGATATTTGGTCTTATCACATCTAATAAAAGAAAGGTTCCCAAGGGGAACATATAATAAACTGAAGATGAAAAAGATAGGGCCGTGTAAGATTTTACAAAAATTTGAGGCAAATGATTATGAGATAGAATTGCCAGATGATGTGGGAATATCGCCCATATTCAATGTAGTAGATCTGTATTCTTACAGAGCAGATGAACCAGGAGGAGAAGAGAATTAGAAGGAAATTCAGTGGGTTAAGCATATGCATGTAGCTGAAAAGCCGCAGATGGAGAAGATCATTGATCAGAGAGTTGGAAAGAAAACCCGCAGAAAGACATATCTTGAATATTTGGTAAAATGGAAGGGACACCCGATTGAAGATGCCAGTTGGGAAAGTGAGGCAAATATCCAGAAACATGGACAAACGGTGTAGGAGATCATGGACAGGAGTCCATGAATTGTTCAGCCATAGGAGTATGATGTAGGAGCATCGTAAGCAATCGCAAGTGGAAGACAGCTGGATATGCACCAGCGCGCATTTTGAAGACATTTTGAATTTCAAAAGATGAAACTTTGATGTAATAGCTAGAAGGATGTAATTTCTCTTAAATGTTTGGGGATTGTAATGCAGAGCTTGAGTGTTTCTCTCATCTACTGGTTGTAGGTGTTTAATGTAATGAATGAAAATTAGATGTAGGATTTAATTCGATTAGATAGCTTGAGGATTGTAGGAGGGAAAAATTGAGAAAGCTCCCTCGTATGTGTTGTCTTGTATTATTATTCTCATAGTAGTTAGTAGCTGTAGAGCAAGAGAGCATTAGAGAGAAAATAAGAACATAGATTGTAGAAGTTGTATGAATAGATAGATGTTGCTATTGAATCCATGTACAGAAGCACTTGAATTAATATAAGAATGCTTGATCCAATTTCATGGTGTATCATGGTTACTGTTTACATCTCTTGAATGGTATGTTTACAGTTCGTTTATATGATTTGTTTTCATTTGTTTCAATGATGTGTGTGTATCAGTCATTTCATGTTGAATGTATGAATTCCGTGAGAGGGAGAGTGTAAGTTTCAATTGTTTCTCTTCCTGAGAATTCCTAGAAGGAGTGCAGTGAGGGCCTACAAGGAGTGCGTTGATGAGATTCTGAGTTTCACCTCAGAAAAGATCAGGAGGGATACCGTTGTTCTTATACCAGCATAAGTGAAAGTATAGCACATATCCATGCAAGGTGTGCATAGGCTAGGTCGAAGTCTTAGAATTCTCCAACCAAGTGAGTGGTTGAAGAACGTCTTTCGTAAGGAGTGCGTAGAGTTGGGAGATATTAGATAATCAGGGATTATCGTGAAGTCCGCAAGGAGTGCGCACAAGAATCCCTTAGAATCCTTCAATTTGCAGTGAGAACCAAGCTCAGGAGGGATAAAGACTTTGAAGAGTTCAAAGGAAGGACGAGGTTTGTAGTCACCTCGCAAAAATCAAGCTCAGGAGGAAAGACACTGAGTTATTTGGCCAGGAAGTATCGAGAACCTAAACGGATGGTGGAAACTCTCGGAGGGAGAAACACCGATACCCGTGGACCGTTAGATCCAGTGGAGTTGCAACGAGGTTAAGGTGAGAGTCTTTCCACACTTGCAAGATCAGGGGAGATAGCAGCCGTCAGATCTGAAGGGGTGAGAGCCGTTGATTTGGCACCTTGAATATCGACATTTGGGGAGTCGGGAGTGTGGAGGAAACAACTACCTGGAAGTCATGATATACGAAATCCTGATGCGATTAGGAATGTTGATCATGAAAAGAACCTAGGACCATTGATTTGGCATAAGCAGTCATCGCGAGTTCGAATTTCAGAAGAAGAGTAGAGGGCCATTTCGCAAACCCCCGATATGCAAAATTCCGACGCGATATGGACCATTAATCACGGGAGGCATTGGGGCTGTTGATCTGTGGCGAAGAAATATCATGATTTCGGATATCGGGCGAAGGAAGGAGAGATACATCACAAACCCACGACACATGAATTCCTGACGTGCTCGAAGGTTTGGCCCTTGGTCGCAGTCGAGGGTCACATCAGGAGGACTTAAGGGAGGAGCTAGAGACTGTTAACCCATTTTAGGATTTTGGGACTCCGAGAAGTCAGGGTGCATTGCAAGGAAAGTCACGACATCGCAAAATGTGACATGCCATTTTGGGGTTAAGCTTGTGGTCATGCCAGTGGTCGTGTGGAGTGTAGACTCGCGCCTAGTGCTTGTTCACGCAGGCAGAGTTTAGAAAAAGGACCTGTGGTCGCATGATAAAAAGGTTCCATTAGGAACCAAGGAGCCACTTCAGCTTGGGAATTGGAAGATCCAAAGACCGAGAGGTCAAGAATACCTTACTGAGGTGGGGTTCTGCGTCAGGTGGTATCAGAGCTAACAACTCTTTTTTTCTGTAGAGGAAAGACAGAGGACAGTTGTGATTTGAATTCCACGTGGACATATTTACAATGCCGCCAAGAAGACGTCAAGATAGGTCAATGCTCGACCCAACCATATTGATTTTCCTAAAGTAGTGTCCTCACTTCAACCATAATGTTTAAATCTACGATCACTTAATATTTCAATACAACGTTCATTTTAGTGGTCAATTATTATACAAATTCTAAAAATTGTAGCATCAATCATAAAAAACAAAAAATGAAATGTTGCATTCATCATCTATCTTTGAATTGATAATGAATATGATAAACATTTGATTAATTGTGTGAAAAATTGATACGAATTTTTTGTATTTGAGCTACCACAAGGGATTCTAATCTATGAGAGTAAATAACTTGAGGACCAAATTCCTTTATCCCTCTACCACATTGGAAAAGATTAAATCCTCATTTGTATGTTGCAATTGCATGGAGGGGTGGTCAGTTCTGGCATGTTATAGCTTTATTTGGTCACCACTAACCATGGATTCCTTGTTGGCCAAGATAGTATCCATTTCCTATCTTTGTTCCACATGAAACATATGCTAAATTGATTTTTTCCTCATATGTGTGCTCTTCCTTTGGGAAGTGTGTAGGTACCTACATGTTTCCTTTAAGAAAGGCGTGGGTGTCTTCCAAAAATTGTAAAAAATAATAAATGTGAATTAATTGTGGGCTCCTTTGTGGGGTTTACGGGTTTTGTACACCTGTAAAACCCTAATTCTTGTTACCAATGACCTTAACCAAATTTTGATAGTATCAATAGGGTTCAAATGTTGGAGAAGGGGAATTGTCCATTCTAGTACCCTTATGTTGGAGCATTATCCTAAACATTGTCCTTGGATATATAATCACCAATCCCTTCTACAAAAGCCCTTGTTTCGAGGATTGACTCTCTTGCAATTTGTCTGTATAAGGTCCTAAATACTCCAAGCTTCTCTAAAAATATGCACAATAGAAATACACAACCTTCCTCAAACCATTAAAATCATCTAATATCAATGACGATGAAACAAGAAAACTTGTAACTAACTAATATTAATTAACATCGGGT
>ML805650.1:102462-129876 GCA_009831015.1 Picea engelmannii
GGTAATAGTTCCTTTTATCGAAATTCAACATTTGAGTTAAATTTCAATATTTGAATCGATGTAAAGGAAGATGGTCTTGAGTATATAAATGTTGGTTAATTCATGAATGATATTATATGAAATTTAATTGCATATTATTTTATCGTGGTTATGAGATCATAACCAGGTCAAGTGAGGAGAAATACTTCTTCTATATAAATGGTGTTAAGGACCTAAACGCCTAACTTCTCATATAGGTATAATAATATATTTCCATGTAATAAAGGCCGATACTAGTTAATAAGGCCTATTTGATAGATATGAACAAGTCAATGTAAGAAGACCTAAGAGAAGCTTCCGCTTCTAGAAAGATATTCCTCTAGAATGTTCTTTAGAAGATAGAATTAGTATAAATAAGAGTAGAAGTTATGAGAGGGATTTGTCTTGAGAAATATTGTAATAGAGCTCTACTCTGTTGGAGGTTCCCCCCTCAAACATGCACGTGAACATTGTTTCCTCTCAATAAAGGTATTATTTTGGTGTTGTGGTTCCATATATTCTGTTGTTCCACTGCTATATTTATGTTCTGTATTGTTATTCCGTTGGTATTCACTGCAATATTTCTATTTTCTACTATTATAATAGATCTTGTGCCTAACAAATGGATGCTAATAGAGCTAGCCATGTGTGAGTCCATTTTGTAGTTGGATATGGAAGGGATATAGTGTCATACAAGTTCTTAATGGTATTCTCATGTATAATCGATGTTTGGACAACAACCTCTTTTCCTACACTGAATAACACTAAGGGATTATGTCCCTAGTGTTGTGTATGGGTCAAAGAGGAAGGTATCCAAATGGTCAAACAAGTAAAAAGGGGGAAGAGTTTGGATGATGTGTTGAGGTGTTGGCTAAACCTTCCAACTCACCATGGTGGAATATATGACATAGATATGTAGTATTTTGGAGTCAATGCAAGGATGCATTGCATAGATGTGGCCATGGGTGTTGGGACATTGGTTTATTTATTGGTAATATTTTATTGCATTATGAAAATATTGGGTGTTGATAATGCATGTGATTAATATACATAAGTGATTGAATTGTTAGTATGTACAATTCTGAGATCGCTTTATGAGATATTGTAAATGAGCAATAAAAGAATAATGTGCATTAATACTGAAAATTTGTTTGGTTGAATGAAAGTTGAGAATATTGCAGGAAGAATGGTCTCGGATATGGAAATGGTGTAATCCCATAAGGAAGACCAATTCTTGTTGCTACATGAGACAAACATTATGAGAGGGGAATCTCATGCTTGAGAAATTTCTATTTTCCTATATGAAATAGATTTGAGTTAATAAGTGAAATTTTTATGATAATATCTCATGATGACTATATGTGTGTGATACAAACGAGATGATGGATATTGAACTTGGAAGCTCGAGAAGAAGGATATTGTTAGGATGTTAGGACCCTACAATTTCCACAAGTTATAGACTTCTAGTGGAATTCTAGTAGTAAGTTGGCACTCCCCTTGCACAAGAACACCTTGGAAAATGATGGATGTCTTGAGGGACTATGTAGCTGAGAAGAGGATGCTTGAGCCTGGAGGGTGAGTTTAGAAAGGAAGAGGAAATTGATCCATATTTTATGAGAAGAACGAAATGAATACAAATTATTAAAATATGATTAACACAAAATAAAAGAGATACAGTAAAAATGGATTTCTATTCAATAAGGAAATAAGCCGAAACTATAAAATGAAGCAGAAAACAAGCTTGTTGGAATGGTGGTGGCTTATCTCTGAGAAGAGATGTGACGGTTGCGCTCATTCGTAAGAAGATGATTACAGTGAGGCTCTAAAGGCCTTCTTACAATAAAAATGAATGCCAAAACCCTAGACATCCAAAAACCTAACCCTAGGAGATGAAGTACCAAAAGTCATGTGGGCCCCGTTGGGGTAAGCCAGTACATCAACTTCTCAGGGTCGTAGCTTTTGCATACGATCTTTGTTTTAGGTGCACGATAGCATGTTGGAAAGGTATATCCAAGGACTACACATTTTTCCATTAGAATTTGACTTCGTTCACAGTTTGACTGTTGCGAGCCCTAAAAATGTTGTTTAGGGCCTCAAAACGGCCCCAAAAGTTAGGGACCCAAAAAATAGGAAAAAAATGCCAAACTGGAAAACTGCCAAAATGAACTAGTTGGAATAGGTGGAAGGCCACAAATATCCATATGGATCAATCCTCCCCCATTAGGAAGCAATGGTCTCCATTATGTTGAGTTCCCCCATCAGATGAGGAAATTTCTACTAAATTTGGCCCCTAGTGAGCCACTTGCCATGGTGCAGGAGCTGCCCTACTTTAACAACTCGATAAATCTAGATCCTTTGTTGTTGAGTTCCCTTGACCTATGTGTCCACAATATGATCATTGGATTCATGTTGCATGAAGTCAGGGTTGATATCTGTTGGTGTCAATTGTTCTGCTATCTCTGAGGTGTCCAAAAATGGTGGGAAGTATGGCCAAAGGAGAGCCACATTGAATACTGGGTGCAGGCCAAGGAAGGGGGGAATATTGTGCTCAAAAGAATTGTCACCCACAACCTTGGTGATGGTGTAAGGTCCATAACAGAGTGGACAAAGCTTCTGATGGGGCCATGTGAGGCGTTCTTTCTACAAGTGCAACCAAACTTTGTCTCCCACCTAAAACTTATGTGGCACCTAGTGTTGATCATGGATCTCCTTGTACTTGGCATTAGACTTATGTAAAATATCCTAAACTTATTGGAAGATGTGTTATATCCGCTCAATGAACCGAGTGGCTTTGTCAGCTTCAGTTGGAGCGGGGGACGAGTTGGTCGAAGTGGCCGCAAGGGGAAGTGCAACATCCATGGGTTCCAATGGTTGGAATCCCAACCCCACCTGAAAGGGGTTGTGTCCAGTTGAGTTATGTAGGGCTCCGTTGTAGCTATGTTGAACATAGGGAATAATTTCATCCCATGTGTGAGGGTTCTTGGAATTGTACATGCGCATGATATGCACGATCATCCGATTGACAACCTCAGTTTGGCCATCTGTCTGGGGGTGGAAAGCATTTGATTTGGTGAGCTTGGTGTCCAACAGTGACCAGAGGCTCAACCAAAATGTGTTGAGGAACCAACTATCCTGATCTATGACAATGGTTTGTGGGATTCCAAAATGTACCCATACTCGTTCAAAGAAGAGCTTGGTAGTGACCTTTGTTGTGATGCTCTTCTTGCAAGAAGCCATAATCGCCATCTTGAAAGAGTGATCAAAAACCACAAAACACAATGATTTCCTCTCTTGGTGGATGGAAGGCCCGACATGTAGTCAATTGAGATGGATTCCCATGGCCTGTCAGGAGTAGGAAGAGGGGTGTATAGGCCCTATTTCTTAGTGGTTGATTTGGTAATAGTGCAGGTGGTGGATGACCGGATATACTTCCCAACATCCTGTTGAATTTTTTGATAGTAGAAATGTTTTTGCAACATTGCCATTGTATTTTCGACGCCAAAGTGTCCTGCCACCCGACTGTAGTGGGCTTCCCAAATAATCTTTTCTCATTCACTTAATGAAATGTAGAGAAGGCCTAGATGGCACAACAACACATCCTCAAGATGAAAATTAGCGACAACTGAGTTTGTGCCAAACATTTGGTAGGTGATGACGAAGTGAGGGTCTGTCTCATAGAGGTGGGGCCAACCGGAGGTCTCATGGCCGCAAGAGTCTAGCACCATGGTGAGTGTCACGACTGGAGGTTGGCTAAGGAACTCAGTGACTTAGTTGTTACTTCTTGTTTTATAATTGATGTTGAGGTGGAACTGTTGAAAGTAAGTGGACCAATTCTGATGGCGATCATTCTGCAATTTTCCTTGCATCTGCATGAACTACAGTGGATTATGATCAGTGTGGATGCCTATCTCCTTCCCAAGAATGTAATGCCTCCACTGGCAGTAGGCTTGCATAATGGATTACATTTTTTTTTCATAAGTAGGGTACTTACAGACAAAATCAAATAGTTTCTCACTATTATAGTCCACAGGGTGGCCGTGCTGAGTGAGAATGGTGCCCACAACATAGTTTGAAGCATCTATATAGATCTCAAAGGGCTGTTATAGGTTCAATAATGAAAGTAATGGGTATGATCACAAGAACAACTTCAAATCATCGAAATCTTTTTGTTGGGGTAGGCCCCACACAAAGTTTTCCTTACCACCACCCCTGGTTACTTTGTTGAGGGCCCATGCGATATGGGAGAATCCCAACATGAACCTGTGATAGAAATTGGCAAGGCCCAAGAAGCTCTGAAGCTCAGTGAGTGTGGTTGGCGTTGGCGAGTCATGGATGACCTAGATCTTCGCTAGATCCACATGCACACCATGTTGATCAACGATGTAGCCTAGGTAATGGACCTTGTCCATGCCGAATGAGTATTTTTCCAAGTTGGCATATAGCTTGTGCTATTATAGGGTGTGCAGAACCTGCTGAATATGTTGCAAGTGTTCCACCCAAATCTTGTTGTAGATGAGGAAGTCATCCAGATACACCACTACAAAAGTATTGGTGAATGGTCATAGGATATCGTCCATCATCCTCATGAAAGTTGTTGGAGCATTTGTCAAACCAAAGGGCATGACCAACAATTCGAAAAGACCTTCTTTTGACTTGAAGGTAGTCCTCCATACATCTATTTGTTCTATTGGGACCTGGTGGTAGCCATACTTCATATCAATCTTACTGAAGTATTTTTCCCTCGTGAACTAATCAAGGAGGTCGTCGATTCAGGGAATCGGGTACCGGTTCCGGAATGTGATTTTATTCAGGGCTCGGTAATCAATGCAGAGTCGCCAGGTCCCATCTTTCTTTTGCACCAGCATGATTGGGATCCCACAAGGAGATGAGCTGGGACAAATGTGCCCCTTATGAAGTAGTTCTTGGATCTGCCTCTTGATCTCCTTATTTTCCAATAGAGAGGAGCGGTAAACTGGCCCATTGGGTAATGGTGCACTGAGGGTCATATCGATGTGATGCTTGACTTGACAGTGTATAGGTACCCTGGTCGATGAGGAGAAGATATATAATTATTCTTCCACGACCTTATCCACTTGCTTCTGCTGTGTGGAGAGATCGACCGCGGAGGCTCTAGATGTGGCTGCGATATTTCTTTCACTCTGAGAGTGAATCATGAAGAAGACAAACTTCCCGGTCTGAGAGATGACCTTCCTGCATTGCTTGGCAGAGATCAAGGAAATAGCACTAGGTGGGACTGCCTTGGGTATCTTGTACAATTTCTTGTTCAAAGTAATAATGACACTTTGAGGCCTCAAATCATATACATCATGATGTTTCCATAAATAAGGTTGGCCCAAAAGAACATTACAAACTTTGAGAGGAGAAAAATCACACAATACCTTGTCTTTGAAGGGCTTGATGTCATACTATAGTCGACACTGTTGGTTGACGCAAAGATCACTTCCTTGGTGGAGCCATCCAATGGTGTAGGGCTGCGGGTGCGACCTTTTCAGCAGGGATAGACGCTTGACGACCTTTGCTGAGATGAGGCTCTTCTATATACCACTATCAATGATGAAGTGTAGTGGGGTTCCTTTCACCCACATCTGTGAATGGAAAAAGCACTCACCTTCCTATGCCTCATTTGGTTCACTGGGATGGAGCTTGGTGGTAGCAACGGTGGCACTGGGTTCCACGTCAATGATCTGTCTCCCTCTTTCTGGTTTTGAATTAGAGTCGGAATCCGCATCTGATTCATAGGCTTTCACTTATTCCACTAGTGACTGCTTTGAGCGGAAATCAACAGTGTTATACCAGTGGATCTTATGGAAGTTGCACCACTTCCCGATATATTTCATTGTCTTTCCGATGTCCTTATTTTCTTGTGGCTTGGATTGGTTGTCCTTATGCTTTCCATATTTTTTATGTCCTTTGTTATGAGGGTAGGGGCTTCCCTTTCCTTTCTTTTGTTGTGAGGGGTTCCCAGTCCCAAATTGCCACGTCTTTTGTTTGAGCTTCTGCTCGATTTTGATGACATATCGATAGGCCACGCCCAAGGATGAGATGTCCATAAATTCCATTTCATTATGGATGTAGAAATGCATAGCATCATGATACTTGAGCACCAAATGTCACTCAGAATCTTTACTACCCAGCTTGGTGCGCAAGGTATGGAAGATATTTGTGAACTTAGGCATTGTTTGGTCTCTTTCTTGCCGCAATGTGGTCCATTTTGTATACAGGTCGTCATAACTTCTGACAGGGTAGTATTGTTCCTTAATAGCATCCCTCAAGGATTCCCAGGTGACCTTGACTATAAATAATGAGGGTTGCTCTATTTCCTTTTGCTCACAGAATGTTTCCCACCAATCTTTGACATGGGGAATGGCTTTGAGGAGCCCAAAAGTAATCTTTTCTCTATTTGAAAAGTTATGGACAGAAAAATACCCTTCTATTAGATTCAACCACTTGTATAAAACATCTGCATATAATTGACCTTCAAACATAGGAATATCAAAGTTTATTTGTACTTTTAAGGAGGCGACGCCTCCTCTCGAGGAAGATGTGTTGCATGTTGGTAGCTGCCGAAATATTTGTGTGAAACTATCCATCATATGGTTCCTCTGTTGCGTGAGGGATTCCTCAAGCAACATTTTGAAAGGATCTCTTGTCCCATCGTCTTTATTTTCTCCTGCCATGAGAGGTCTCTTGGGCGTGCGAGAGATTTTTTCCTCAAGAGAAACAAGATCAAGACCCAATTCTTTGTACCCTTACCTCGTTGGGGACATGCATTAAGAACGATAAGGAGCAGACCGCTCTGATACCACTGATATAGATTTTATGAGAATAACAAAATGAATACATATTATTAAATTATGCTTAACACATAATAACAGAGATACAATAAAATTGGTTTTCTATTCAATAAGGAAATAAGTTGAAACTGTAAAATGTAGCAGAAAACAAGCTTTCTGGAATGGTGGTGACTTATCTTTGAGAAGAGATGTGACAACTATTCTCATTCGCAAGAAGATGATTACAGTGAGGCTCTAAAGGCATGTTTACAATAAACATGAATTCCAAAATCCTATACATAAAAAAACCTAACCCTAGGAGATGAAGCACCAAAAGTCAAGTGGGCCCCGTTGGGTTAAGATAGTACATCAACTTCCCAGGGTTGTAACTTTTGCATACGCTGTCTATTTTAGGCGCATGATAGCCCGTTGGAAATGTCTATCCGAGGAATACAAAATTTTCCATTAGAATCTAACTATGTCTATAGTATAACTGTGGCGAGTCCTAAAAACACTATTTAGGGCCTCAAATCTACCCTGGAAGTTAGGGACCCAAAAACTAGGAAAAAACTGCCAAACTAGAAAACTACCAAAATGAACCAGTTGGAATAGGTGGGAGGCCACTGATATCCATATGGATCAGCAACATTACAATTCATATGGCATGGTGGCTAGAATCATGAGGGTGTTTTGAGAAAGGATAGTGAGATAAATTCTTTCCCATGGCATCTTTGTGAAGCATAGGATAACCATTTAGATAAGTATTGTGTTATGGTTGCAAAATTGTTTTGAATATGTGTTTATATTTTGGAGTTCATAACTCCTATGAATAGAATAATGGTTATATGAAATTGGATATAACATGTATATTTATGATGGTTGTATAGGAAGAACTGAAGAATGAATACATGAACCAAATATTTGGAAAGAAGAGAACCAGAAGGACATGTTGGAACATGAAGCATTCATAGTTCATCACACATCTCCTAGGTTCAATCGATCGAGAAATCAACCTATATTTGGATATAGTCAGTCAGGTAGCCTACATGCCCATCGGTCAGAAATTCAACCAGCAGTCGAAGATAGTCGGGTAGTGGATCAACCAACCCTACACTAGACTACAAGTTGGATGGATAGTCGATCGAGCCGACTTGACAGAGCAGATTTTGTGGAGTCAACTCTAACCATTGATCATTATATGTGGACAACATCTTCCGGATTTTGTGGGAGTCAATTAGAGATTGAGACTATAAAATAGGACCCCATGGATCATTATAAAAAAAATAATGTGATTTGAGATTGCACAATATAGATCATGCAAATCAGTATGTGTAATGTACAATGTGATGTTATGATCACAATACTATGTGCCTAAGTGTTGTAACAGTGTCTTTAGATGCCACCTATGTTCTTCAAAAAATTTCCCTCTTCAATTGTCTATAGTAATGTAATCCTTGTTTCATACCGTGTTCCATTTTATTCCCCAACAAGGTATTTGAGCCATTGGCTTAAAACCTCGACTTGTTATATGCAAAACTTGTTGAGTCATATCTATTGTGTGATTGACTCTGGGTCGGTGGTTTGCCAATTGGAACTTATTGAAACTAGATTAGTCTACCTATTGAAGATGGCTTCAAAGATCAATCCTATTATTTTGAATGGATCAAATTATGCAGTATGGGATCTAGACATGGAAACCCTATTGAAAAGTAAGGGACTATGGTAGTATACCAAGGTCGTTATCCCAGATCCAACAAATGATGCAACAAAATTTGCAATTGATGGAAATAAATATGAGGCTGTGGGGGTCATCACAACCTACATCTCATGGGAAATCCAATTTCATCTCAATGGACTTGACTGTCCGCATTTGGTCTGGAAGAAGCTGAAGACCTTTTTTGACCAAGTCAACGAAAGCCACATCATGCAATTAGAGAAAGAGTTGATCTCTCTCTATCCTCATTCTTATGAGAGAATGGAGGACTATTTAGTGTGTGTTAAGGAACTCCAATTGAAGTTGAGTGAATGTGGAGATAAATACAAGAAGAGGGATGTATAAATAATCAATTTGGTCCTGATAAAATTGAGAACACTGTTTGATGTGTTCGTATCGACATTATGCACCAACTGGCACACACACAAGCAAGATGGTAAGAACTACTCCTTTAAAGTTTTTTTTTAACCTTTTATTATTGATCAACATATATTGCTTGAAGAAGGAAAACTTGGTGGCAAGCACCAAGCTCACTTGTTGAAGGGTAAGGGAAAGATGGATTCCAGAAATAGAGTAGAGACTGATGCATCTACACAAAAAATTACTCATAATGATCAGGGACCCCAAATACGACCACAACGAAGTCACAAGAAGAAAACATGTTGGTATTGTGGAAATACTGGACATGTCAAGAAGAAATTCTTCAAGAAGTGAGACGATTTGGAGGAAAAGGTTAAGAGATTTGAAGGAGACGTGTCAACTATTTTCTGACCTGCTGATAATTTCACCTTCCAAGTTGGGACTTCTTAGGCCTTGATGTCTCACACTGCACAAAATGAATGGTTTATTGACTCTGGGTGTACTATTCATATGGCGAAGGATACCGCTTTATTAACGAGACTAAATAAATCTAAGGAAAGTAGAATCTATGTTGTTGATGATTTCTTTGGATGTTGCTAGTCAGGGTGATGTAGCTTGTCGACATGGAAAAATTGTTGAGATTTATCATGTGCCAAACCTGAGTGCCAATTTGTTTCCTATTTCTTAGTTGACACATACCGGTGATATTGTAGAGTTTTGGTTAGATTGGTTCTATGTTTTGGATTTTAAGAAAGGAAATTCTATTATTGTTGACATGCTTCTGGACTCGATGGAAAATTTATACAAGTTATGTGAATTGACTTGACTTGAATCTAAATTGACTTCACATATTACTCACACTGATGAGAGAAGTCGATTTTGGCATGAATGACTCAAGCATTTGAATTTCTGAAGTCTGTAGGCACTGGCAACTCATAACATGGTTGCTGGTCTACTGAAGGTGTTTCCCCTTGAAGGTGTATGTGAGGGTTTCATACTTGGGAATAATAATTGGGAACCTTTCGACTCTTGACAAGCATGGTGAGAACAAAACCAACTAGAATTGCTTCACAGTGATGTAGTTTCTATCAATCTACCTTCACTGGTAGGTGCAAGGTACATTTTGACTTTCATTGATGATTTCTCTCATTTCACATGGGTCTTTTTCTTGAAGAGTAAAAATATTGTCTTTTAGAAGTTCAAATAATTATGGGCCTTTGCTGAAAAGCAATGTGGTTGACCCATCAAGTTMTTAAGYTTAAACAATGGTGGTGAGTATGTTATTCATCTCTTTGAAGAATACCTACTTTGATATGGTATTGACTAGCATCGRTTGRTGATCTAGGAGGATCCGAGAATGCTMAAAAASGTCCAAGAGRATTTGTAACATCCACAAAGGTCCATAATGGTTCMRAAATGMTCAAAATTAAAATATYCCAAATTCTCTTRAAACCATCATCAATGCRTATATCTYRGCGATAAMTTTCCAATGGTGCAAAAATTTCCTCAAAYGTACATCATATGAAAAAGTTATGACCAGTCAAAGTTCAAGTCAACCAATTCAAAAGTCAAAGTTAAAGGGGTTAAAAGGGTGACATGTGTCACCAATGCAAGGGTGACATGTGGAATGACCATAAAACCATACAATGATGAAGTGGCCACACTCCAAGGTGTCATGTGGCACGACCGTACACTGACTAGGAAGATGGGTTGGCAAGTGACTCAACATCCATGCAATCCAAGTGGACTAATCAATAGGCGACACGTGGCAAGGACAAACCAATGAGAGGGCACCATGTGGTGACCTGCCATTGGCCAATTATGGTTAATTTTTACCAAAATTATGGAGTCAACAAGGGTCAAACCCGCAACCTCCATAATCCTTACCGAAGCCTTTGTTACCATCACACCAAAACATTAGTTCTTAACAGTATAGGGGTTAACTTATATTTAAGTTTGATTAAAGTTTCATTTGGATGGAAATAGGATCGAGGGCATATCCCTCGACCCATATTCCATGGTTGTATTCTATGCAATGTGACCAATGCATAGTCTATGGGAGGCGCTAACGAATATGCCGATGGATATATCCATACCATATATAGAGTATATGTTTATATAACCATATAAATATATAACGGAAAAAAACAACAACATGTGTGCATGGAAGATTCGAATGAAGAACCTCTGAGTTATATTCCAAAGGCCTAAACACTGGGTCAATGGAATCCTTTGTTACTAGATTCCCAACAAACTATAGTTAAAGTGGACATCGAATCAGTGGAAGGTGTGGGTGGACTATTTTTCCTGTGCCCTATATATGTGCATGGACCTCGAGATCTGCACATACACCAAGGCACATGAATTTCTATGCAACGTGCATTTATGTTTCTCGAAGTACATGCCTAAGGGTACAAGGACTTTGAGGTTACACCGTAAAGCATGCCGAGAGGTCCCTTGATAGAATTTTAAGAACTTTATACTCATTTTTCCTGATTTTTTGCAAGGAATCCAACGGTGAATTCCATTTCTGCATTTGAGAAACATGTAAAAAGGTCATTGTAAAACACAAACATTTGAGCATTAATAAAGAAGGTATCTATTAAAACTAGACTCAAAGACGTAGCCCAAATTGGGTGAACTCCGTTATGAAACTTGTGTATGTGAATTTAGTATTGTTGTTCTAATTTTGCTCACTTAATTTCTAAGTAGTCTTTCATTAAAGTGTATTTGGATAGATATGTATTTCACATATATTTGTAACCTGTCAAATGGTCATTTTTATTTCGAAGATCAATTAGATGTCTATATGTGTTAAAGAATAAATAATATCTAAGGATTTTTTGGATCATGTTGGTATCAAAGCATGTTTTGACAAGTGGTTGCAAGTGAATTCTTACAAGATCTAAATTCAAGCAAGGAGAATGATTCTAGTTATAATCCCGAGATTGGTTCAAGAAGTTTTTTTTTTTTTTTGTAAATAAAAAAGGGGTATTTCCTTATAAATGTGCTGTCACTATACAAAGCTGATATATGTCACCGGCCTGCCACCTGTTACGCCAAACTAGTAGAAAACAAAACAAGTGGTAGCCAATTGTTCCTTCTACCAAAAATAACAATCGCCACTTGCTCCGCCATTTAGTTGGAAACCAGAGAAAGTGGCAGCTTTTAGTGAAAACATATCTATGTGGACACACTAAAAAAGTCTAAAAATTCAAACTAAGAAAAAAAATGAATAGAGTACCAGACCAGGTTGACAAGAAAAGAACTCCATTTCCATGCGAGCGAGGCTCAGAGAACTGTGCAGAATTAAACATTAGAGGGGCTATGAGAACAATGGAACTTGCCATCTAGAAAGTTTTTATGGGTGGCGCCATTGTTGGGTTTGAGCACATAGGGATGCACGCAGGTTGGGCACTTTTGCTTGACTGGTACATTCGAGAAGGCATCGAACAACATGTCGATGTGGCTACTAATGAGTGTGTGTCGGTGGAGTTTCTCCATCATTTAGCCTCTAATTTCGAGGATAAGCTCCAACTTCTCCTGGTTGAAGAGACTAGGTGGAGTCTGGTCTCCATCCACATCTCAGTTCAGCGGTGGGGGATGAGCCAAGCAATCCATCGTGGGGAGTTCCTCCTGAACAATGCAAGTGGTGCCTTCCATGGCCACCGCTAGATCTATAGCAGCAATGCTGGTGTTGGGGCTATCATGGGCATCTGGGACCGTGTAGAGGAGGGACTCTAGTGGAACCTATTAGCACTCTGTAAAATTGTTCGGCTGAGGAAACAAATAACAGAGGAAACCTACAAACCAAATTTAAGGTTGGGAACTAGCCTTTAGGACCTAGAGAGGGCTCTCTCTAAGACTTCGTCTCTATATGGGTTATGGATTTGAAACTGTCGGCCAGATTTAACACCTTTGTATAATATTTCTGGTTCTATTGGCAAGAGAATGTGAGACCTTGGGCCATCGAGTCAATTTCAAAAAATGAGAGAAACAAATTACTTAGTAACTGAACTTGAGAAGATAAAGGCTAAGTAGGAAATGGTCTTTCAGTTCAAAATCGTTGTGTATGGAGAGAGAAAAACAAATGAATCAACTCAATGCACCATTGGAGATGAATTCTGAGTTTGCTTGGAAGAAAACACAATCGTCCAAATGGAGAAATCTAGAGCACCACGCAATGAATTCTAGATTTGAATAACATTCCAATTTAGACAAAATACAGAGATGAATATAAAGAACACAAAAAGCATGTACATAAAGAGAGGTTACAATACATCAAACCGCTACCATTAGAATCTTTTCGTCAAAGTTTCAGGACCTTTTCATTAAAATTCAATCGAGTTCAAAATCTACATTCAACATTCACTGCCTACATTACTTTTCCAACCAACCTAACTTACATTGAAAAGATGAAATATATAGACCAGGGTGTGCCGCTCGGGCTACTCTATCCTTTAGCTACTATCCCTAGAAATTAGGCTCTGACTATTCTCTACTAGATGACTCTTCATATGGAATTTTAATAAAAATAGAAACCGATTGTACTTAATGATACAATAACCGACGTCTTTTCCATGACAGTTCAGTCATCAACAAGATTTCATCGTTAAGGAGTGATGTGTCGAAGCTTTCCTTTGACAGGATCTTTGGACGATCAAATTCTCTATCAGACTCTTACCCCCATTGTAACAGCCTTGATTTCTGTCGAGCGATCATTTGTTGGAGCGTTCATGTGGTGGGTAACCCTGGGCTGTCACAGGTGTTTCCAAGATGACAACAACAGTCAGGGGGCAACACCTTTCTTCAAACTATCATGCGTCCAACATACACTTTTCCTTAGTAATAGGTGAGGTCTTCAACATTGTGCATCATGTACTTTCCTCTTGGGTACCTTTCAGATTCCATACTTCTCGGCAGGACACAGAACAGGGGGAGAAAAAATCCACGCCACGTTGAGAAGACAAAAATGGAGTCGGTCAATTATTCTTTTGGCCTCGTATGCAGTTTTGATATCCGAAGCGTTCTCCTGAGAGACCAGTTGTGCATTTTCAGATTCATCACTTGTCTTTGCAAAACATCATTCCCTTTTAGCCTCTTCTGCGCATTGGATAGAGCCACGTGGATGTTTTCCATGGCCGATCCACATTCCTTGAAGTGCTTTGCAATTCTCTCTTCTGACATCCTCTGTGCTTCGCGCAGCTGGATGATTGTGTATTGCACTTCCCTGAGATGCCTCTTGAGCCAAGTTGCATTTCCTTGTCGGCCATGTGATGCTGATTCCTCCATGGTATTTTCTGCTAACTATTGTCTCAACTCTCTGTTCTCCCGGTACAACTTAGCAATGGTGAGATGCGCTTGATTTAGCTACTATGATGGTTCACAAATATTTGTGCCTCCAGTGTATGTCCTTCTTTGTCTACCACAGGTTTCTCGACTTGGACCTTCGACATGTTCTAGCTGATTGATGTGCATGAGTAACTCTTCGGCAGCTGACTTTGCACGCAGATTGCTCAGGGCTTGGGCCTCCCCAGTTTCTTTGTTCTTTCTTGGCCTGCCCCTTTTTCGGGTTATCAACCATTGGGTGGATAGGGATTCAAATATCTTTCCTTCTTCCGCCTCTGCACGGTGAGATGTTACCCTTCCTATGGGTAGAGGGGAATGTCCTTTGGGGTCCTCGGGGATGCCGACTGTGAGTAGAAACGAATCCCAGTTTTTTCCCAATTGTCGCAACTCCTCAACTATCAACAATTTGATTAGTGAGACATGGATAGTTTCTTCTTCGGCAGGTTTGCTTCAGCCCAGACACTGTCTTCCATTTCTCAGAGGATTTGGTGCAAGAAGAAAGGAAGATTTAATGGTCTCCTTCATGTGAAATGCATCAACAATATGATGTGATGTGGGTGTATTCTGTCAAATCTTCCTTCACAGGGGAAATATTTCCTAATCGCCCTCAGGAGCTTCTGAAAAGGCTCTTGTAGATATCGGCTTGGAATTCCTGCTTCAACTTTCCCATTCACACAATCTGGTTTGATAAATTCCTCGTAGCATATCACGTCCAAAGGCATGCCTTTAGACCACCTTTCACCTTGTGAAGGGATCTCTATTGCGGCTGACAGAGTTTCCTCCATCACCTAGAAAGTGTTTCCTACAATTACTGCGTGGAGCTTAATGAAACTGAGCGTGAACTGTTCTTCCAGTATCACGTTGAATGCTTGGATTTTCTTACAAAAGAGAATGCACCCGACCTATTCAAAAGATTCTCTGACATCCGAATCTTCATTACCAATGTCAATCTTTGAGGTTCGGGCCCACATTTCTACCATTTCGTGCCCCTTTCCTTATGTTCTGGGATGTTTCCATGGTGCAATGCGTGTTTGTTCTATGCGCATAGTGGATTTAGCATAGACCCAAAATAGTAATCTTGATTAACCCAGGTTTGTGACACAACTGATGGAAATTGACTTCCTCGCAGCAAGAAACTCAGGGCTCATGGGAAAAATTACAGACAGTGCATAAACTTGGTAGGTGAATAGAATACATACAGAGCAATTGGTATTTATAACTAGATGGGTGAGAGATGGAATCATGATAGGGGACACTGAATCCATGGTGACTAGAGGTTTTGAAGCAAGCCGAATATTTGCGCAACACATCCATGTGATGGGTACACTTTGGAATGTGTAAAGTACATCTGATAAGAGCTCCAGAGTATACATGATATGAGCACCGTGATTTCTCATCCTTTTTGACTTCATAATGAGCTGATGACGGTCATTGCACCTACCGACGTGACTCCTATTTAACAACTTGCCTCGACCTTTGGCACGTAAAACCTCCTCTTCTAACAAGACTTGACTCTTTGGAAAAAGACCTTTACCACTTACACATGCTTTGATCATGACATCCCTTCCCGACTCCAAGGGCCAACCGACCACTTGCTGACTTCAACCCATTTGTTGTTCGGTACCTGACCTCACACACTTTGACACATGGACCATGACTAGACTAAGACAGACTCTAACTAAAAAAATGGCGGTGCTAACAGCTGGCTCCAACATGGATGCTATCCTCCCAGTGAGGTGCCAAAGAACAACAAACCAAGTGCCTAACCATTGGGCCTTATTCGACTTTTAGACTCTAAAACAATGGAAAATAAAAACACAACCTAGACCCTCTTGATATGGTTATGACCAGACTCAATATAAACTTAGGGCCTTCACTCTGGGCTTCAATCTTCTGCTGACATACTGAATCGAAACGCTTTATTTGAAAAAAAAAATTGAAATGACTATTTACAATGACATGAAAACTAAACAGACCTTACTGAACCAGATAGTATTTGAGGAACCTGCCATTTATAGGCCCTCCGCCAGTGGACTCTCTGTTAATATATTCTAGCAGATATGCACTGTTCCCATGGTACGCATCGATTTTGAAGGGTACCATCCAAAGATGGTTGAGTTTTTCATGCTTCCCCTTGTCTTCGTTCCTCGCGTCTCACATTATCACTAGATCATCCACCTGGAAATCCTCCTGCTTAGAGTGCTTGTCGAAAACCTTTTTCATCCTGTCTTGGTGAAGTTGTGATCGGTTATAAACCTTCTCCCTCATATACTGTGCATGAATCAACTGATTTATCCTTCTCTAAGTGTCGTCTGTCTCGGCCTCTTCCTCTTGTAGAAACTTCCTGACGGGAAATCCTAGTTAGGTAGGGAAAACTGCATCCGCGCCATATACGATTTGGAATGGTGACGTGGAGATGGAACTTTTGGTAGTGACTCTGTCATCCCATAGTGTGTAAATGAGTTTCTTATGCCAATCCTTCTTTTTTTCCTACATGAGCCTTTTAATAATCATGGTTAAGATTTTATTGGATGATTCCGCTAATCCATTACCCTGTGGGTAATAAGCCGTAGAATGTCCTAGGGTTATATTGTAATCGTTACAAAACTTTTCCATTTTCTTGGACTTAAATGCATTTGCATTATCCATGATGATCTTGATAGGGCACTTGAACCTAGACAAGATGTTGGTCTCCAGAAATTGAATGATGACCGTATCGGTAGCCTGCCTCATTGGAACTACTTCAATGCATTTGGTGAAGTAATATGTATCCATAAGTATCCATCTGTGTTGCACTGAGGATGGCATATGAATCTCTCCTATAAAGTCCAGGCCCCATTGCATGAACAATGCTTTGACCGAGATTGGTTTCAGTGGCAGGGGTTGCAACTTTCTCCTTCCATCGAATATCTGGCACTCATGGCAAATGGAGACTTCTTTATATACATCTGCGCAAAAATGATGGACCAATAATAACCCTCCCTTAAGATTTTATGTGAGGTGGTTTTCCAGTAGTGATTTCCTCCATAGTCTCCTTTGTGGAATTCCCTGATAGCTTGTTCCGCATCATCTTCTAGTAAGAAAATCAGCAATATCCCTCCCAGATCTTTCCAATACAGGGAGTATCTAAGATGCAGAACTTAGTAGCCTTCAACTTTAAGAACCTGGCCTTGGTATTTCTTAACCTTGGAAGAGCTTGCATATTCTTCAACACATAAATGATGTCCATATACCAAGGTGAATCGATGAATTTCTGAGACACCTGCGAGGTTATTTTATCTTGAGGATTCTCTGACAGATTAGCAATGAAGTTTATTCCCAGAACATCGCAGTTTGACTGCACCATCAGTTTTGCAAGGCCCTGACCTTTAATCAACTTTGTGGTCTTGATTTCAAGGTCTTATTCCAACATGAATACGATCCACTTACCTCTTCTTCCCTCAGGGTCAGGCTGAGTTAGGATGTCTTTGACTGAGTTGTTGGGCACGTAAGTGATAATGTGGGAATGTAGTATGTAAGTCATGAACTCCCTCAGGGATTTCACCAAGGCATATTCTTGTTTCTCCATAATATCATACCTCAGTGGGGAATATCTCAGGATCCTACTAAAGTAGGATATAGGCTTTTCAAAATTTTGGTCATCCTTCTGTAACAGTATGCCAGCGATGGTATGCTCTGAGGTGAACGAGAACAAGATGAAATCCTTTGTGAAATATGGGCTAGCCAATACAGGAGCTTTGCTCAGCGCTACCTTGATGTATTCAAACGATCTCCTTGCTTCGGGGTTCCATTTGATCTCATTTCCCTTTCTGAGCATGCTGGTGATATGCTTTATAATTTTCGCTAGATTTGGGATGAACCTTCTCAAGAAATTCACCTTTCCCAGGAAGGACTGTACCTCCTTCTTGCTACAAGGAGTGCTGATTTTCAAGATTCCTTCTACCCTGTTGGGATCTATATTTATACCCTCCTTCAAGATGATGTGCCCCAATAGTTTCCCTTCTTGCATTTCGAAATGTGATTTTTTCAGATTCAAAGAAATGCCAAAATTCCTGCATTTTTGGAAGACCTTCTTCAGATGCTCAAGATGTTGTTTGTCGGAGTCAAAATACACTGTGATGTCATCCAAGTAGATAACAATATATTTGTCCTTTTCCTCAGCAAATGCTATATCCATCTCCCTCTATAAAGTATCTCCAACGTTCATAAGGTCGAAAGGCATCTTAGCATACATGAACGTACCCCATGGTGTCATGAAAGTTGTCTTTTCTTGGTCATCTGGGTGTACCATGATCTGATTGTAACTTGAAAAACCGTCCATCATAGACATCTTCTGGGATCCAACTACCTTATGCAGAATATAGTCTATCTTAGGGAGCGGGTATTTGTCCTTGAGGGATACTCTGTTCAAGTTTTGAAAATCTAGGCACAACCTCATTTCGCCACACTTTTTCCTTAGAGGCACTAGGTTCACAACCCATTTCGAAAATATTAAAGAAACATTAATTTTGGCTTCGAAGAGTTTCTTTACCTCTTTTTCAATTAGTGGAAACAATAGGGGATTGATCTATATTAGCTTTTGCTTGAAAGGTTTTTGGTCTTCTTTGAGAGGAATGACGTGCTAAATCACTTTAGTGTCCTAGACTTTCAAGTCATCATAACTCCACGCAAAACGTCGGGAAAATATTTCATGAGTTTGATGTAGTCCTGTTTGACCTTCAGACTGAGCATCTTTGATAATTTGATTATCTTCGGATTCTCCTAGGTCTTGATTTTGCAATCCTCGACATCCTCATCATTCGCAATGATCTTCAGATTTCTAGCCACATCATTTTCATCAAACAACTTTTCCAATGGAAGCAATCCTTTGGGGATGATATTATTCTTTAGCTTCACTATGTCCCTTCCAACTATCTGGTTTTGAAAGGGGTCATCGTTACCACGCGTAGCTGCGCTTCCATATTTTTCGTAACAACACTCATCAGCAATGTTCACATTAGCGAACTCGTCGCTCATCTGGAGAAATATCTCCACCTGTTTGTCATCCTCAAACACCTGCCAATACTTGATATTATCGGGTATAGTCGACCTGTGTTTGAATTCAATCTCATACTTTTTGTTGGGGAAAATTGGAATCTTAAAAACTGAAGCCGAGGTGCCCAAGGCATTCACAATTTTATTCTACTCCCTTTGGATCGCTGACAAATTATACTCCGAGAATTCTTTGAGGAGTTCCAGCACTAGGTTCCTATATTCCCTCAGTCTTGGGTGCTTGGACTAGTATATACCTTTCACTTGGTTTATGATGAGCTCAGAGTCTCCATGCACCGCTATCCTCTTTGCACCAAATTATTTCAAAACTCTCAGACCCAAAATCAATGCCTCATACTCTGCCATGTTATTTGTACAATCAAAGGTGGGTTTGTATGAGCAGAGTTTTTGTGCCCACCTTGGGGGGACTTATCCATACACCAGCCCCTGCTCCTTCCTTGCTAACGGCTTCGTCAAAACTCATGTTCCACATCTCGTTCTATGCACGGTTCCTTAGGTTTTCACACTCTTCTGCTCGACGCATGGATTTATCTTTGAAAGTCATGATAGCTGTCGGCTTTTCCCCTTCAAAGCTCAGATCATTGTAAAATATGGAGGAGCCGATCTCAATGTCGACGAAGTAGATAGGGTGGTTATTCAGCTGGGTATTTCTACTCACCATGTATTTGAGCAACACCTCACTGTACAACCATCTCTCTTGGCCAAAGATAGGAATGGTGGCGTACGATATATCCATCTGCAGGGTTCCCTTCAATTTCGTGGCCCACGACCTGGATAATAGCATGCCAAATTTGGGGGGTATATCGGCCACTACCACGTCCATAACCAGATTCGTAGAATTGATTTGGGATAGAGACACAACCAAATCTTTGATCAGACCCAAACATTTTACTTTCCTCGATTTGAAGGAGAAAATATCCTTATAAGGCCTCGTGATGTACAAACCTAACTCTTCCATGACCACTTTGGGCATGAGATTGTGCGATGCACCCAAATCCATCATGGCGTTATGCAGATACGTGTCATGGATTTTGAGGCTGGCGTAGTGTTGACGGGCGAAATTGACCGCTCGTCAACTAGAGGAGTGAATCCGGTCTGGGGTTGTCTAAATAACCCAAGACGTTTGGATTAATCCACTCCGACGGGTTTAGTGGCTCCGTTAGCCGATCTAAGTCCTACAAGAGTGAAAAAACAAAACTAAAGAAACTAACTAAATGACAAACAACTGCTGGAAATTATATATAAATCTAATATATTCACAGTTTGCTAACTAATAGTAATCCTACTTATTAAATGTACAGTGTATCGATATGATTAAATCTCTATTATATGTACAGTATTCACAAAATGCAAGTTTTGATCGAAATCTACAAAATCATATATGAATTGACTTATGACAGCAAAGCTGGTGTTTTTTGATTTTTTATAACTTTTATAAATAGGAAATGAAATGGCAGTTATCTAGCTGAGAAATAAAAATAACAATCTGTACTGTGTATCTAAACTACAAAAAATTCTTATATTAATTAAAGTAATAGAATGCTATTAGCAAACTAACCTGTAATCGCATATCCATATGTGTCCTGTGCGTAGCATCTACGTTTGCTGTTTGATGAGGCCAACCCACACCATATTTTCCCAATGCTTCTCGTAAATGCGAAGCAGTAACGCTTTGAATGCTAATGACAGAACAAGTAAGATATGTAGCAACAACAATTTATCATTTGACAAGCGATCATATTAAGATAAATCGAGTATGACAATTTGTATATAACTGTTCATTGAATAAAGAAGATCAACCTTCTAATCATCAAATGTAAACAGATTAATTGCTGTATATAAAATGAGAGACATAAAATATGGACACTATTTAAATCCCATCACATCAACCTGTAACAAATAATGATATCTAAAGTAGTCAACATTTGGTTACAAATCGAAATGAGCAAAACTTGAACAAAAATATGATATATTGAAGCTAAAGCTGTGCAAATATCCACTTTCATTCAAGTTTGATAATCACAAATCCATAGTTTCTACTCCCAGGCAGCGATGGGTCTTAGTTTACAAAATAATACATTTATAAAGGACACAGGATCTAAAAATTTCCTGTGGAAATCATCAAATCAGTTCCAAAAATTATGGGGAATACAATCTCCCAAATTCCCATTGTTATCCAAAACTAACATCCTAATCTAAAAGCATGTAAAGAAATAGCATGTTCAGAGATGCCACTAGCGATCCAATCTCCTTTAGAATTCGTATGTACCTGTAAACGCACAAGAATACATGATTTCAGATTTCATTTTAGTTGTAAAATCAAAGAATTCGAATTTTAGTAACTAGCTACAGAATCTCACGATTCTGTAGCTAGTTATTATTATAAACAGAATCGTGTTTTATCAATTTAATCAAAATAGAAATAGATGCAATTTGAGAAAACAAATCTTATGTGCTAATTCAAAATAAAAACAAAATCATCTTAAAATTACTTTTAAAATACCATACCTCGAATTCAGGGATTCATTTTAATCAAGCTATTTTCGAATTCACAATGGCAATGGCCGCCTCCACATTCTTAAAGACAACATAACCTGTAGTCTTCTATCTTTTATCATTAGCTTGAGCTACATTTTGCAATCTATCGTTCTCCTTAGTTATCATATTCACTCGGTCCTCCAAGGACTTGATCCAATATTGGAGAAAGGGGACGTCTCTGTAATATCGGTCGAGCCACGACTGACATTCGTTGCACTGTGGTTGAACAGGCTGTGTATTCACAGGTGAGGAACTTCTTATTTGACTTGTAGGTTCTCTGTCGAGTTTGATCCCAGGGAAGTTGGGGTTGTCTCTAAGACACGGTGGGAGGTTTGTCACATAGTCATAGGGCTTAACTGAGAAAATTCCATGTGAGTATGGATACTCTTCAGTTAGAAACCGTTCGATTTCGGAATCAGAATCTTCACTTAACAGAATTGGTTTTTGGTCTGTGTTTTCTTTAGGTTTATTACGAGCACACCGTGAAACCCAGCACACAGTCTTTTTACCCTTATAATTGATATCACTGTTACCTTTACCCTTTTTCCTTGCAGACTTTTTAACAGTAACAGGCTTACCACCATCTTTTGGACATGAATTAGGCAGGTTTTCGAGTTGGGTAGTGTTCAGGTAGGTCGAGGGTTCAACAGAGGGCAAGAACGAAGGAGGGGGAATGACAGGCCCGACAAGGGTTTCTGTAACAACGGATTTGTCAACATGTCCTATTTTAGGACTAGCAAAACCATTCCTTAATAGGAAAGCATCCCAACAATTGCCATTCAACTTCAACTGATGAACCATAATAATTTTAATTAAACAGTGGTGGAAGAGGCTGTAGTCGGATTTCTTTCTTTTGAAACTCTTAGCCATTTTGTATAAACTCCGAAGGAGAAAATATGGCATGTTTAAGGGAAAATTGATAAAACTCATGAGCAACCGCAAGTGGTATAAGCAAACTAAACCGTATCTACCCTCACAGGTAACGAACTGCTTGACAATAGCTAACAAATCATGCCATCTAGGTTTTAGAGTTGTAACGGGCATACCTTTGTCGCAGTTGTTAATATTCCTTGAGGTAAACAACAGTGACCAGGGAACTTCGTCAACCTTTGAGTTTTTAAACCATTTTTGTCCCACGGCTGGCAGACCAGTGGCTGAGCTAATGAAATCTTTGTTTAACTCGAGCTGGACGTCCCCAATTTTGGCTCTGCAACCATCGAACGTTAGCGTGAATTGTTGAGAAACTACCGGGTTAAAACCCTCGAACTTCTCAACAACGACCCACCAACCATTCCTCTCTAGGTCCTCTCAGGCATTATCAAACAACAACAAAGTTTGAACACCGTTGGGTTCGATTCTCACTACTGGAGCCATAGCTAATAGCACAAAATCAACAGGGTATTCGGCGATAGGGTTTGACAGGATAGACACAGAACCGTTGTCCCGGAGCTTCCCCAACACAATGCAAAGGCAACTCGAAGTGCAAGGGCAGAGTGTTAATGCTATGCGTGTGAGGATAGTGGTGTGAATCGAGGCCATGCAAGAACATCATACTGGGCTATACTTGGAATGGTGCCTTGGTGTAATTGTACATTCAAATTATAACAGTGCATATCCAAAAGAAAATTGATCAACATGACAAATGAACCATTACATACCCACGATTTGACCCAAAAATCAATGTGTCAAACAAACCATTGTGTCAAAGATTTTATAAATCAACACCATATTAACAATAATCAAATGCATAAATGTTTGGTGTTTCGATAAATATGTAACCAGTGGTGTGTTTGAGGTCAAGGAGTTATAACCATGTAAACAAGTAGGTTCATGATAAACCAAATGATCATTAATCCTTTGATGTAATCAACATGAATTCCAACTGTGGGTTTTCACGCTTGCAGTGGTGAAAATGAAAATGAAAATGAAAAGCAGGCATGTAAAAAGCGAAGAATAATGATATCATTTAAACAGTTGCGACGATTAATGAGGGTTTAAAAACTTTGTGTAGGCAGCTTGTAAAAGAGATAGAGATTAATATGGTTGCCAACAATGGCGACACACTGGTAGAAGCAGTTATATCTGCCAAAAGAATAAGTCCAGATTAGGATAATGAGAAAAAATTCAACTCGAAAACAACCAGAAAATTGTTTGAACATCATTATCAATCATAAAAAATTCCAGTTTCAGATTGCTTGTTATTTTAAAAGATGAAAACTGATGACAATCTTAACAAAAGCAAGCCATGATATTAAGGTTAAAATCTCCAATACTGTTGACAGAGCCACTGCTGCCAACAGGTGTCCATAGCCTCAATAGAGATGCCATTTAACCCACTCCAATATTTGTATCCTGCCAAGAAGTTCTAGATCAGAACGAAGGACATTTAAAATCAAAAGATTCCATATCTGAGAATTTTCATATACCTGACATTGCTTCGCTGCCAGCGGGCCTGTTCAGTACCCCGACGATGTTATCTTGGCGTCATGCATGCATTTACCCGCTGCCAGTAGACATGTTCAGTATCTCGGTGGGTTTACAAGCACTTCCCACAACTCTTTAATGATTTATTTAGTTTTAAAGATATTTAATCGAGTGGGGTGACGCTGAAAATCGTGATATTTTGGACATATTTTAATAAATTACAGACCTTGAGAGACTCTTTTTTTTTAACTGTCTTTCATTAAGATCTAGAGATGGTTTATTGATAAACTGACCTTCGAAGGCAGGGAGACATCTCTGAGTTGTTCTCTTAAGGAACAGGGACAACGTAAGAAGAAATGGATGATCGTGAAAAGCTTTAATTACAGATTGAAATCAATAAACGCCTTTCAAACAACAAGATTTATTCAACATGGCTGTAAACTTCAGAAGCATATCATAATTGATGTTTAAAAAACCTTCAACAGTTATTTCAGAGGAGAATTTTTTCTGTTTTCTTTGTTCGAACAGTTCATGATGCAGGTATATGTATAAAAAATAAAAACTGGTCAGCATAAGGGAAAAATCAAAACCAAAACAACAAAGAAAAATGAAAAACAAACAAAGGAAAAATATTTACACAGTGTACACAGGGTTGTCATCAAGTGAAATACCTTTTTAGAGCTTGGCCATTCATCAGATAGGTGTCTGGCTGTCCCTCTAGACTCTGTAATCTAAAAGAGCTGGGACCCAATTTCTCAGCAATCAAAAACGGTCCTAGCCATAAGTTTTGAAACTTCGTATTCTCTCCCTTTCCTTCATGCGGTTTGTCCCATTTTAGGACAAGGTCACCTACTTCAAAGTTTTTGTCAGAGGCAGAGTTGGAATCAAACCAAATTTTAACCACAAGTTGATGCTGGTCCAACTTCCGTTTTGCTTGAGCCCTCACTTCCTCTAATTTTAACAATGCGTTAATTCGATTCTCCAAAGGGGGGAAATCCTCTTCTTGTATTTTCTGTGATAGCTGTAGTGAGGGAAGAAGAATATGCGGTGGGAGAATTACCTCTCTGCCATAGATGAGAAAGAAGGGAGAGTTACCCACAACATTTTTCGGAGTTACTCTATCAACCCAGATTGCGTTTAACAGTGCATTATGCCAATTTTTATGGTTTTCAGATACCGTTCTCTTGATGATTTTAATCAAATTTTTATTAGTTGATTCTGCCAACCCGTTACCTTAAGGGTAATAGATGGCAGAATATTTGAATTTAATTGCTTCTTCTAGAGAGAAATTACTCATCTCAAGAGACGAAAAATAGGAAGCGTTATCGAATACTAAACAGTCAGGGATACCAAAACGAGTAATAATATTTGAATTTGAAAAGGCAATTACCTGATTGGTATTTACAGCTTTTAATGGGGCAGCTTCGGACCACCTAGTGAAGTAATCCATGGCTGTTATGATAAAATTATGCTTCTATGAGGATGGCGGATTGATCGGGCCTATAATATCAAGACCCCACTGCTGAAAAGGGGAGTCTACTGAAACAGGTTGCAGAGGGAAGGCTGGTTTCTGTATTCGTCCAGACGCTTTTTGACAAATAACACACTTGCGACACAAGGCATGAGCATCTTTAAAAAGTGTAGGCCAGTAATAACTTGCTCTTAATACTTTATGGGCAGTGGTATCCCCACCAAAATTCCCACCAGCTTCTCTTGCATGCAATTCTAATAAGACCTTTTCTGCTTCATCTTTCTCAAGACAACGCATTAGTACTCCATCAAAATTTTGATGAAAAGAATACCATTAATCAAATGAAAGGAGGAAGATTTCAATCTTAGCGCTCTTCTTTTAGTGGGATTCAGGTGACGGGGGGCTGACCCATGTTCAAGATAGAATTTTATATCATCATACCAGGGACTAACAGGGTTTTGTGCACAACAGATTAAATTTTGGTAGTGTTGTCCTGGGTTTGACATATCATTTTCCTTTTGTTGTTTTGCCGCTGAGTCAGCGACTAACTTACATAGCCCTTGACCTCTCACTATTTGTGCTGGGGTGATTTCTATGTCATACTCTTGTAAGGAGGTGACCCAGTTCGCCCTCTTTTCGGCTAGTTCTTTCTGTACTAACAGATTTCTGACGGTTGGGTAAGGGACGATAATTTTCGTCCTAGATTTCAAAAGATAAGATTGGAAGTGATTTACTGCTTTAAAAACAGCATAGGCTTGCTGATCTACTGCTGGGTAATTAAGTTTTGCACCTCTGAAGGCTGAGCTCATAAAGGCAATTGGGACTTCATTGTTTTCAACATTCTTTTGAGTTAGGACAGCAGTGTAGGAGCGGTCAGAAGCGAATGTGTAGAGAGTGAAGTCTTGCAAAAAGTCGGGGCTCATCAAAGAAGGAGCGTCTATTATGGCCTTTTTTATTGAATTAAAATCTTGGTTTTCTAAGGGTCCCCAATGATATTGTACGTCATTTTTTATTAAGTTCTGTAAAGGTCTCACCATTTCTGAAAAACTAGGGACGAATCTCCTGACAAAGTTTATTTGGCCTAAGAAAGAATGCATAGACTTTTTTGACGAGGGAGGGGGGAGTTTCGAGATGACTTGAGTCCTTTCAGGGTCGATAATCATCCCTTCGCTCAATACAATAAATCCTAAGAGATTACCTTGTTCTACTACGAAGATAGATTTTTTAGGATTCAAGGAAATGTCGTACTTACGCCATCGCTGTAGAACAAATCTTAAATGGGCTAGATGATCAGCTTTGTTTTTCCAAAATACAGTAACGTCATCCAGGTAAACTATGACAGATTGATTGATTAAGCCTCGGAAAGTGATATCTGTTATCATTGAAATTTCGTCCGCACAGGGCGACAAGAACTCTGCATCATCAGCACAGAAAAACAGGCATTCATGGCACAAGGATTAATTCCACAGCACAACAAAAGGGCCAAAACTATACAAAAATGGCTAAAAAATTAAAAAGCGCAGTATACCCACTAAAAACAAGCACGCGCATGCAACATCTTCGTATATTGAGCGCATATGCGCGGCTGTGGGGTACAAAACCCGCGCGCCTGCCAAACGGCGCATTTATGAAGCTGGTCGGCCTCCCAACCACTAATGGATCGGCTCCCAAGTCGATTTGACATCAAATCCGAG